>JAOTRN010000053.1:18997784-19026106 GCA_028566695.1 Bagroides melapterus
ATGTGCCACAAACAGGACGTTAATATCACCAACCATTCCCATTTTATTAAGGTGTATCCATATAAATGGCCCACCCTGTATAATCAAATCAGGTTTCATAAGGTGGTTACAAGGAAAGGGTTGTCTAAATACTTTACTTGTTAAAGTTTTACAGGATTGCATTTGTGCAGAAGTTGGTGAGGATGATCAGTGAAATCATCTTAAGCTTCTACAAACTCTAGAGACAGAACTTATAATCAGGAAAGACCAGGAAACCTGAACACATAAAACTGAAGCTGCTACAATCCTGTAGTCCACTATCATATAACTTGATGAATAGCATTACAAAGATCAGAACAGATCCGTTTTTCTGATCATTTTTCAGGATAGCTGCATCAGTAAATAACTGCCATCAGTGCTGGATTTGGCAAGTCATCCATGAAAAGCACCAGAGTGAAGAAGTTGATGTTACTAATTTAAATCACTGACTGCCACCATCACCAGGTTTGGCCATAGATATTTAAGCTTGTTGAGTTTAGCAGGTATGATGGAGTTCAATTTGGAGCAGTACTATATAGAAAGCATAATCACATAACTGTTTCTCTTGTCATGTGGAAGTTATGAAAAGCCCTTCTCTGTATCTGGCATGTCTGAAGTGTCCACCCACCTCCTCAGTGATTGGCCAGTAGTGATGTGTGAATGGATGGGAGGTGGAAACTGACACCTTCCTCAAGCTTGTTTATCACTAACAGTGTGAGGTCATAAATGTATCGTACGATAAGCAATACATTTAATGTTCTTAATGCATTCCATATTGCTGGAACAAGTATCTAAGTATAAGTGAGAATAAGCATCCTAGGTTGTTTTTTTAGAGTTTAAAATGCATAAAAATAGAAACAACACCAAACTATGTGTTGTTTGTTTATGTAGCACCAGGTCCTGGAGAAACGTTGTCTCATTTCACTATGTACTGCTTCAGCTATATGTGGTTGAAATGACAATAAAGCTTCAAATCTGAATCTTCAAGAGTTTCAAAGTTATCATCCGATTAGTGGGATTTCTTTTTAGTGGTCCACCTGGAAACAACAGCGCCATCACTTTCCAAGAAAACCATCACGAGAGTATGAGGATCAGCTAAACCCTGGAGGTTCACTGTATGTTGCACACCAGTCTTTTGTATTTAAGAGACTGACCCCTAAACTATTATACTGAACAAAATGAACCATGATTAGTTGTCTTATGTATCAGTCCTGCCAATGATCTTCTGCCAATAAAAAGCTGCAGTAAAGAAGGTCTGAAGTATTTTTATTTATTTTTTTACTAACAAATGACATGAAACTCATGTAAGGCAATACTGCTAATTTAATCACTCAATGCATCAAGCAAAATGACTCACATGAGTCAAAGTACGAGTGGTGTTGGCTATTTTGAATATTTCTTTCTCCCAAGTGTAGCTCCTGGTAGCCCCACCCCTTTTCCATACCTGTTAAGATCCTCCTACTGTTAACATATTTTCTATTACCTTCTGAGAATTTCATGATAACAGAATGAGCTAGACAAACTTCATGTATTCAGCAGCCAAGGCAAAGGATTTGAGCAGGATCAGTAGGTACAAAAAGAAAAAGAAAAAAACATTCTCTTACCTTCTATCAGATCAGAGGCTGAACCCAAACAATACTCCATCACCAACTAAAGAGAGAGAAAATAGATGAATACGGTACATGACATTGATTGATATTTGAACATTTAGTAGACCTTTACAGTGTCCATGTTCATCAAATGATAAGGGGAGTCCATTGGGGGAAAGGAATTAAAGTAAAATCGAGAAAAAAAATGTATAATGAATAAATACATAAATAAATAACCTAATAATTATAAGGAGGCTGGAAAATTCCAGCAGGCCAAGCCACCCACTCATGACGCTCTCATTCAGTGTTTTATCAGATGCTCTGATCCATTCTGAGTATTTTAGGACAGTTATATGTTTTCCAGTTAAAGCTTCCCAACTACGCACAGATTTTTCTACATGCTTTTGTTTTTCTCCAGTCAAAAGCAACAGTGCACAAAAAAAAGTTTAATCACTGAACCCTTCACATTAATGTCTCAAAGTGACTCCACTTCGGTGCATTTTCAGGTATTACACAATAACTGGCTGCAATTGTCGCCTGTTTCCCTTTTTGCTGTAAACACTTCTCTTGTCTCGTTAACATGCTGAAACAAGAACTAAAAAACTGTGTTGTGACAGTTTATGATTTAGCAGTGCCCTTTCAGCTTATCTTTATTTAGAGACGATATTTATTGTAACAGATTCTGGATGTGGTGTTATAAATCTCGTGATCTTTGGGAACAGCGTTTAAAGCACTTAGCTGCACATTAATAAGCGTTATAATTTGGTGTTCAAGCAATAATCATTTCTGATTCTTTTAACCAACCCTCAGATGCAAGAAATGTCAAGTACTATCAGGAAAAATAAGTCTGACAGAATTAGCACAACTGTAAGAACAATGGTGGGAAATACTTTGTCAGTCTAAGCAAGCACAGGACAAAGCAGAAAAGGAAATGGCGCTAGTGCGTCAGTATAGTCTTTACTCAGGAAAGTGCAATCTCCCTCTACCTCCCTCCCACTCACCCATGCTGTGTGCTCTCGCAAGTAACAGCCTTTGTACTCCACGGTGTTGGGGTGCCGCAGCTTCTGAAGGAACTTCACTTCTTTAATGATATCCTGCCACTTCTGGAACACGAGAGCATAAAAAAAATAAGAGAATAAAAAAAAATTTAAGGGTCATGTGCCTATTTGCCGTTAAAGATCCTGACGTGGTGGCATGTCTGTCAACATGGTTTAAATGATCATCTTCATTAAATGAAATCATCTTTTCCTGCTTCTAAATCTCTACACATACAAAGTCCTACATGCAGAGACACTATGCTGATCGTTGGCTCAGGGTTTCATTTTATGAAAACACATACATGGAGTAGACGGAAATGAAGGAAAACAAGTTAAGATTTAACAGCTTGCAATTTTTCACCTCGTTCGACTGCTTGCCGCTGTACGACATCTTCTTAATGGCCACCACTTCATTGGTGCGGATGTCATGGGCCTGTGAACAAACAAGAAAAATGCTTTATTTCTTTTCCCTGATGATAAGCGATCTATTTTTTCCACAGAACCCTCCATCAACCGTACTTACAAAATAGACAGCCCCGAAGCTGCCATGGCCGATCTCGCGGAGGTCTGTGAAGAGTTTCTCTGGATCTTCCCTGAAGAAGAGCTCAGCCACCTCCGGGTCCTTCAGACTCCCGGCCCGCACACTCGATGGCATGGCCAGCGCCTTCACACACATTCAGACAAATTATCAGGTGAGTAATTATGAAATTACTATTATTACTTATATGCCATGATTATATGTAATTGTGCGAGTAAAATAATTTGAAAAATAAACATGCATACTCCTAAACACCAGAACAATCTGCTCTAAAATATGACACACTGAACAATTTATCCTGGCTGTCTGGTTAATACAAACTTTTGGGGGAAAAAAAGTTTGATTTGAGAATTTGCTAATAAAAAAACCTCCAGGTGGTCACCTCTAACAAGAGCCAATGTCACGTTAGCAGACCTGCAATTGCTTATTGGATATCAGAGATTTCACAGAGAATTAAAGACATTATACACAGTGATGTTTGAAGAACATGACCGCATTTAACTGCTTACATGTGACACTGCTTTGAAAAATAGACAAAACAATACACACTGGACAAACAGGAAAATGCTTAACACACCTGTTAGACCATATTGTGATTATAGTGGGGATGTGGTAGCTCAGTGGTTAAGGCGTTGGTCTACACTTGTAAGGTTGTGAGTTCTAACCTCAGGTCTACCAGGCTAGCACTGATGAGCCCCGGAGCAAGGCCCTTAACCACCTGATTATCATGTGGTTCTTCCCCAAAATATAATAGAATAGAATGCCTTTGTATACTGAGGCACTACAGTTGCCCTAAGATGTTCCATCATGACAATGCCCCTGTGCACAACGTGAGCAGGTGTGTTAAGGATTAGAGCTGAAGAACTCAAGTGTCCTGCACAGAACCCTGACTGAACACATTTGGGTTGAATCTGAATACTGACATCATCGGTGTCTGATTTCACTGAGGCTCTTGTAGCTGAATGAACGCAAATCTTTACAACTACGCTCCAACATTTAGTGAAAATCCTTCACAGAAGAGTGGAGCCTTATTAAAGCCACAGAATGAGACAGACTCCATGTTAATTCCCAATGTACTGCATTGTTCAGACCAATAAATCATGTAATGCATTAAAAAGTGACAGGTGAGACAATTCATCATTCTAAGCTAAGTGGATCAACTCCACTGGACAACTCTTAGATGTCCATCATCTATATTACAACATGATACTCTACGACAAGTATGATAATTATATTAGAATGGACACGATCTGCTTCTGCAACTGTTTATTATGATTGCTTATAAATTGATTATGAGAAAAGACTGTGGGTATGAAATCATTCATGTTTTTAAACAATATGGAAATTCTCTTAATCCTGCATCTCTTATATTTAACAGTCCGTCTCTACATCAATATTGTTTGCAAGCTAACAATAAAGCTACCCCAGGTTCTGAACATAAAAAAAATCCAATTGAATTGCTTCATATAACAAATCCAGAGAAACTGTCTAATATTGAACCATTTACTTATGAATAGAAATCATGCTATATTCTGTAACACATTCAAGCAGAATTAGTGGTTTGGCCAAATATCAGCTCTATGCCTTAATAATCAAAATCATATTGTGTTGTTTGAAGGCCTGAGGGTTACACACCCCTACTACACTGACAGTATTCCTTATTTTGGATAAATGTTAAAGAATTATGTAATAATATAAAAAAGCTTACAACATAGTAATTACAATTTCTTAAACACTGCATTGCAACAAATTCATTAATCAATCAATCAATAATAAAAAATAATAGATAGATAAATAATTATAAAAAAGGTTACAGAATTGCCACACAATACTTAAAAACCAAATCTACCCTGAACAACTTGCAAAACCTTGTTTATAATATGTGTTGGATTTCTTTGTTGACGTTATTTTTCCGCTTCAGCTAAGCAGTTGAGGGTTAATGGCCCAGGAGTAGCAGCTTGTTGGGATTCTCTGCTAAAGGAGCGATGCAGCAGCACTTTAATATACATGTGAACACCACCATCCTCATGTTATAGCTAAGTACTTAGCTTAGACAAAGAACAGCTCAGAACAGCTCTGAGCCAACCTCAAGAGTTATAATAATTTCCTTTATAAACCTTAGAAACCACACTAACTACAGAGGAAACATGAAATTGCACTGTATTTTTAGAACCTCTCCTCTCTGAAATGTTTTAATTTAGTGCTGAAATTATTATATTATTTATTCTTTATAATATATTCAATAACAACAGCTCTGATAGTGGTACAGTAGAGAACATGACAATTTAAATGTCAATAATGTTAATATAACACCTTACATTCAGTTATACTGTTGTGTCTTGGATTCCACTCATTTCAAAGGATCCATGTTCGCTACGTGAGTTCTGCTTTGACCACTGTTCACGCTGTCTTGTCTTTTCCCCTATTTCAATCCATATACAGACATTTGCACTAACACCTTGCCTCAGAGTCTCGTTTGCACTTCATAATTAATGCTACTTGTACTTATGGTTCTGGACTTGTATTCTCCTCAAAGACAATGCAAAATCAAATTTACTTTTTTTCCCAGAAATATTAAAAAACAAACAAACAAAAAAAAAAAACACATGCAACTGTAAATGGTTAAAGAGGAAAACATGTCATGCAATTGTTGGCAGTGATGTAAGAGGAATAAAACACTAGACAAAGTGTTGTTACAGAAAAGAAGCTCAGAGTCTTGTGAATTACACACTGCTCCAGAAAAATTAAACGAACACAAATCTAATACTAGATCTCGATGAACTAATCTCAAAATCGTTATTTATATTCATTGTGTAAATTACTGGGAACAATATTATGCAACAATGGTCAATGGAACCCAAATTCATCAACCTTTTAAGGGCTGGATTCCAAATCCCACCACAAATCAAAGCATAAACCTGAAATTACAGGCTGATTTAACTTGTATGAATTAGTGTGTATGACCCCTACATGCCTGTATGGACTCCCAAACATATGGCCTTCCTCCTGATAAAATAGTGGATGGTGATGGATCAGGGCATCAGCGAGCGCCTGCACAATCTGTGATGCTACTTGTTGGCTTCTGATGCTCTGAAATGCAAACATCCCGGTGTTTCTTAATTGGATACAGTTCTGGGAAATGTGAGGGCTAGTCAATAGGCTCAATGCCTTCATCATCCTGAAACTGTCTACACTCTGGCCACATGGGGCAAGGCACCATGAGGAACCCAGGGTAAGGTCTGACAATGACTTCAAGATGATTTCATCCCCGTACCTAACAGCAGTAAGTACATTTAGGTCTGTGTGAATCTCCAAGGATATTTCTCTCCAGACCATCACTGACCCACTGCCAAACCAGTCATGCTAGATGATGCTGCAGGCAGCATAATGTTCCCCAAGGCATCTCCAGACTCTTTCACCTCCATCACATGTGCTCAGTGTGAACGTGCTCTCATCCATTAAGAGAATGGCACACCAATGGTGGACCTGCCAATTCCGGTCTTCTGGCAAATGCCGGAGTGGTGTGGTGCTGAGCTGTGAGCAGAGGTCCCACTAGATGATGTCAAGCCCACAAGCCACCTTTATAGAGTCTGTTTCTGACAGTCAGCAGGACAGAGAAACTGTATGGCCACCTACTAAAAATCCCCCCTGTCCAGTGCCCCTTGTTGTCACTTTCATTTCCAGCAAAGCAGGTGAAACTGATTCACGTATGCACCATAACTGGACAGACTGATATCCCAGAGGTTTAACTCACCTGGTATTATACAGTGATGATTAACTGTTCCCTTTGATTAGTGCAATTTATTCTGTACTTACCAGAGAAAGAGGCATTCACCTGGATCTTCATTTAACTGAGTTTTCCCCATCCTATTCACACTAGTCCCGCCTCCGCGCTTCGACTAGTTCACAGTGAGCCTCATGCACTGCTGTTTGCTTAGTTCTAGTTCACATCCACACCCAAAGCTAATCTACATGAACTACTAGTCAATCTTAGACAACAGTCTGCATCAGACTTATTGCAGGAGGCGGGATTTGTCAAAATACAAGTTTGTGGTGGAAAAAAAACGCCGATTAACTCGACTAGCAGAAGCTAGTTAGTAGGCTAACTGATTGAAAATGTCAATTGTTTAGTAAAACAGCTATGCACAATAAGCGCGTTTTAAACTACACAATTCACTTCCAGAAAAATACCGAGATTATCATGTAGCTAACGACAGAGTTGCAACATTTCTAGGTACATTGTGCAGGTAGTTAAACTGATGAATGTTTTTTTTTTAAGGGACAGAGGGTCCTTACCGTGGTGTCTTCGCTGTAGCTAGCTAAAGATAAAGCTAGCTCAGTGTCCGGCCTGGTGAAAATATAATGCTACTCCTTTCTTCAGTCAACACAAAGAATCTTCATTTGAACATCAAGCCATATATTTATCGCTTAATGTGTAAAGAAAATGGCAGGCCGTAATTGTTTAACTAAAGACTCACAAGCGCGAGACACGCGAGTCGAGCTGTCTCTCTCAGCTCCAGATGAACATCAGCTGATTGTCAATGAAAAAACGGCTGTACCGCTTATCAGCAGACCCCGACATTCCACCGCTCCCATTTTCCATCATATTTAATCATTATCTATTATGTCATTAGATTAGTCCGAGGTTATTGTCAGACACCCGCCGTCCCATAATTGTTTTCTTGGTTTTATTTTAATCCTCTTTATTGTTCAGGACTGGATGATGGCGGAGCGGGGCGGGAGCCGAGCGGAAGCACACAGCTCTTAGCTTTCTCTACGACTATTTCTGAGTGAAAACCGGTTTACTTCGCAGCTCTCGCCCCCTAGAGGCCTAAAGGGATGAAAAGGTGAATTTTTCTTTCGCTGACATGGTTTATTCAGATAATAGGGTGAGGGCACACATGACGCTCTAGTGGTCAGTTTAACATTTTTGTCATGGTAAATAATATTTACTTGATTAATGAATATTTGATGGAAGGTTAGTGGTAAGCTGTCCTTTGTATAGTAACGGACAGTCTTATACGAATACAGCAATACTATCTTAACGTTCTTACCCTGAGGCATCCTTCCTTTACACTCTAACAGAGTCCAATGTTTATGCTCCCTTGCAAATTGAAGCATCACTGATAAATGGTTTTCTTAGGGCTACATGGAATTGCTTTCAGTGTTAAATATAGGCATAAGTTATACTGTTTTCTAAGTGATTATTTAAGTGATTTTAGCAGGTTATAAGAAAGAAAAATCAATAAATAGATCAATAATTGAGGGGTTACGGTACTGTTTGACAAGACCTAGTTATTGACACTGACTAAACGTGAATCTGACTGGCTGGGAGGAACACATTTACTTTTACGTCATTTGGCAGATGACCTTATCCAGAGTGATGTACAAAAGTGCTTTTAAGTCTGTCTTTGAATACATTAACTCAGGTTCAGTAGGTTACAGGACTAAAGATATCAAGAGCCTAAAACACTTTTGGGGACACATACGAACAGGGGAGAAATTGCTAGTTCACTTGTTTTATGAAGAGGTGGGTCTTCAACTGTCGTTTGAAGACAGCCAGTGACTCAGCTGTTCAGACCTCTAGAGGAAGTTCATTCCACCACCTGGGTGCCAGAACAGAAAAGAGCCTTGTTTTATGCCTACCTCTTACCCTGAGAGATGGAGGAACCAGTTGAGGGTGCGAGGTGCAGTGCGAGGAGTGATGAGGGCTTTGAGGTAAGAGGGAGCTGGTCCATTGTTGGCTTTGTAGGCAAGCACCAGTGTTTTGAATCTGATGCGTGCAGCTACCGGGAGCCAGTGGAGGGAACGCAGCAGCGGGGTGGTGTGTGAAAACTTAGGCAAGTTGAAAACAAGTCGTGCAGCTGCATTTTGGATCATTTGCAGAGGACGAATTGCGTTCATAGGTAGGCCTGCCAACAGTGAGTTGCAGTGAGCTCAGTCTTGAAATGACAAGAGACTGAACAAGTACCTGATCACCCTGTGTGTCAATCCTTCTGATGTTGTAGAGAATAAACCGACATGACCACGTCACATTAGCACCATGTGAGGAAAAGGACAGATGATTGTCTATGGTTACCCCAAGGTTGCAAGCTATGTCTGAAGGGGATATCAGGTATTGAAAGATCCTGACCTGGGAATGAATCACTTGGAATGATCAGCAGTTCAGTTTTACTGGGCTTGAGCTTCAACTGATTAGCTGACATCCACAACGATATGTCTGCAAGACATGCTGAAATCTGATTAGAAGCTGTAATCTCTGAGGGTGGGAAGGAGAAGATAAGTTGAGTGTCATCAGCATAGCAGTGGTACGAGAACCCATGTGAGGAAATAACTTCACCAAGAGAGCGAGTACAGGGAGAAAAGGAGAGTAGCAAGTACTGAACCCTGTGGGACACCAGTGGAGAGTCTGCGTGGAGCAGATATCACTCCCCTCCATTTAACCTGATATGAGCGTCCTTCCAGTTAGGAAGCAAACCATTCCCTGATCCGCCAATTCCAAGACTCCTGAGAGAGGACAAGAGAGTCTTGTGGTTGACTGTATCAAATGCTATTGAGAGGTCGAGGAGGATGAGAACAGATAACAACTTGGCTGATCTAGCAGCATGTAGTTTCTCAGAGACATCCAAAAGGGCAGTCTCTGTTGAGTATGCTGCTTTAAAGCCCGACTGATTGGGATCTTGCAGGTTGTTAGAGATAGGCAGACTGTTGGTTATATACAATGCGTTCAAGGATTTTTGAAAGAAAAATGATGATTGTTTCGATGAAGGACAGAAGGTCTTGCGAGATGGTCTAAAGCATAGTGGAGGGGAGAGGATCCAGTGGGCAGATGGTAGGATTGCAGGACTGGATGAGCTGTAAAATCACTTCTGCTGCTGCATTTTTGAAATGCGAGAATGAAGGAGTAGGGGAATCCTGGCTGTGAAGTGTAGGTGCCATCAGGGCAGAAGTGAAGGTCTGGAATAGATTATTCTTGATCATAGGACTGCTTGAGAAGATACAAGCCTTTATAACCAAAGCATTGTCTAAAACCAAGTCTTAATTGTGTTTGTTACAACTGGGCCTTGCGTATACAAAGAAATACAAAGGGGACAATTTGGATAGAGCTAAAGCAGTAAGGGATGAATTTATCAGACAACTTTTACATTCTGAAGAAAATTAAGTACTTTTGAGATGTTTGCAGCCCAATAATAGTACCTGAAGATGGGAAGAACTAACCTGCATTGAGATCTGTCTGGAGACATTCTTTCCATATTCTAGGTATTTTGCCATCCCAAACAAATGACGATATCAGCCTGTCTAAATTCTGATAAAAAAAAAGGACTTATTAGGAAACTTGGAAGACACTGAAACGGGTATGAGAACTTTGAATATTTTCATTTTACCAGTTAACTCTACTTGCAAGATAAAGAAAGAGCACATTTTTTAGGTCTATGGTTAAGAGGTAAACTTGATACAAACAGCTGGAAGGATATATAGATTTTCGTAATATTAAAGGCCTCAAACATATACTTTGAAAAAAAATTATTTGTAGTCTGGGAAAGGTCAACATTGCATCAGTATTTAAAGAACCTATGTAATACATAAGAACTGATCTGAAAAGCACAACAGAATGTTATCTGTTTATAGGGACAATGCCCCTGTTGTTAATGCCAGAAAAATGTGAGTGTTTTAATATAAGGGATAAGGGCTCTATAGGTAAACCTTGTCTTGTGCCGCTGGATAGAGGAAAAGACTTTGAACATATTCTATTTGTGAATACAGACACTTTAGGTGAGGAGTGTAATAAATTAATCCATAAAATAAAATTGGATCCAAAGCTGAATCTTTCCAGTTTTCAGCATCTAATGATATTTACCTGATGGACAGATGAACGTTTAGAGGAATGGATTACCCATATCAGTCTCTGAATATTAGTCAAAGAGTGTTACCCCGATAACCTTTATCACCTTTTGAAATTAAGTTACTTTAATACTGTGTCTAAATGTGAAGCAAGAACTTTGGCCCAAATGTCTGAATTTAGGAGTAAAATTGGCCTGTAAGAGTTACATTCAATGGGTCTTTCTAAGCGTTAAAAATTGTAATGGCTGGATCGTTCACGGATTGTAAGCAGGCCACCATTATTCAAAGTCCTCAAACATATAAAGAAGGATGTGGCTAGTCTGAAAATTTTCTTAAAATGTAAATTTTTTAAAAATAATATTCTACTGAACGGGGGTCCCGCCTCCCTGCTATAGACCACTCCCTGTAGTCTCCGCTTCATTCACAACGTATCTCTTCCCTGTGCAACTGCAAGGAGGGAAGTGCAGTGAGATAACTCACTCATGTTATCAGAGAACAGAGACCTAACGTTCTCTTCAAACATTCGCTCGGTATCTCACTATGGGATATAGACAACTCCCATATTGCAGATACGCTGTCCGAAGCAGACACGACAGCCGTCATAGTGATGCACAGTACGACACATGCACAAACACAAGCCAAGACTTCCCAAGCCCGCAACCAAACCCTGAATGGAGCGGTAACCTCAGGGGAAACCCAAAACACCAAAACAACTCTGAATGAATGCTAGTCCATCCACTATTAGTCAATAACAGCACGGTTAACATTAGGATGCTATGAGCCAGAGATGGCTCAGTGACGTCCAGCCTATAGAACCGGACGAATGTATGAGGTGAAGCCCAGCTCGCTGCCGCACAAACTTCCCAAACTGAAACACCCCTGAACAGCGCCCACGAGGTAGCCATGCCTCTGGTAGAGTGAGCCCTCAGCCCCTCCAGAGGATTAAGAGCCATGCTATTATAACCAATTATAATAGCTTCCACTACCCAGTGCGACAAGCGCTGGCAGGAAATAGGCCTGCCCACATGGGGGCTCACCCATGAAACAAATAACTGATTACTCAGTCTCAATGTCTTAGTCCGGTCCACGTAGTGACGCAGTGCCTGCACCGGACACAAGCAATGAAGCTGCTCATCCTCCGCCTACAAAAAAAGCGGGTGATGAAAAGCCAGCAAGTCCACCTGCCTACAAGCGAGAACCGACTCGCACACTTTAGGCACAAACGCCGGATTCATCTTGAGAGACACCCTTGAGTAATCCGAAGCAAACTGCATACAGGAGCCATGAACAGACAGGCGATGAAGTTTCTACCCACTTTGCAGTCGAAAGAGCCAATAACAAAGCCACCTTTAGCGAAAGGAGCTTCAAGCCAATACTCTTTATAGGCTCAAAAGGGGCCGAGACAACGCTTCAAGGACTACAGGCAGATCCCACGGCGGAATCAGCGGCTTTGAAGCCCTGTTTAGGCACCGTGCACCTCTCATAAACCACCATGCCGTGGGCCAACCGCCACAAAGGACTGTTTTCCCCTGGGGCTGAGGAGCTCTGGCGGCCCTGAAGGACGACTGACCACTCCTCTGCGAAGCCTCAGAGCCATGGCGTGATGGCTGGGGGACCCTAGCAGAGGGCTTGCGAGGGAGGCAAGTCTGAAAAGCCTCACCCTCCTGCTTCCTTAGGTCACACCGCTGCCACATAGCGGTGACTGCTGCTCTGAAAAGGGGTTTGGACTCGACCGGAGCATCCAAGAAATCGACTTTCTCTCTGTCTGACAGCCCCGACAACCCCAGCCAGAGGGCTCGCTTGCCCACCACCACCAAGCCCATTGTTGTATCTTGGAGCTCGCCTCCCCGAGGTCACAGCACCGGTGACTCAAGGTTCCAGTATTCAATTTCACTTGTTTTTAACTATTTACCTCTAATTTACTAATTACTGAATTTACTTAAATAGATTCAAATGAATCACAAAAAACTCAAAAAAGGACTTTCCCGACCTGGGTGAGAAAGAACAAACTCCCCATTCTCGAACCTTCTCTCTTCATTTAAATATTGTCAATCAAACTCTTAACCCTTCCTTCCCCACCTATTTGTTAGGCCACTTGGGGGCACTCCATCCTTCTTCCACCCTTCATGTCATGTGAGTTTCTTGCCCCCCTTATTTGTCCTTAATGCACCTTTTGTCCTTAACATTACCTTTTACCCATGTTTCTCAGCTATAATTGTTTTATTATGACCTCTCCCCTTAACTATAACCCCATCTCAGCAACAAAATGAACATATAGAGCATATGGTGCTTTTCCCTTGTATCTGGTTTACCCATCTACTTTACCCTGCATTTTCCCCTTTAATATTATTATTATCATTATGACAGTTATTATTCGGTTGCTATATTATGTATATTTCCCCGTTATCCCTGGTTTTATCTGCCTGGTTTCAGCCTTCTTATTAGTTACTGCCTCATCCTGTTAAAACTAGAATTTTATATCCTACACTTCCTTGTTTAATTTCATTTCACTAATATTAATATTTTAGAAGCCTTGTGGAACCCTACTCTTCTTTCAACAATCAGTAAGTTTATTTCCTTCTCTTTTTTAATGCTTTTGTGTTAGTGAGTTACTCCCTATCCTTCCGTCTTTTTTTGTTGTATTAGTCTTGTTAATATGGTATTTATGTGTTTTTATATGCTTATGATATGTTATGTCTGACACTTGCTACTGATAATTGCTGGCGTATATAGCATGGGTCAGCACCCTTTTCTGCCTGGTCTGTACAATTTCTTCGTAAACAAGTCTTTTCTTAAACCTGGCCTTTCCTGAGTCTGGTACACGCTTCCCTGTTCCACTAGCATTAGCTAATCTTTGTGCACTTAAAGCTTAAGTGATCACAAGACCAAACAGTCAACACTTCTCCTTTCCCTCTCCTTCTAGACCATCACAAGATGCCTTCTACTTCAAAAACATCTAAATCTGGCTCTCGTCAAACCCCCAGTTCCTCTTCTAGCTCTGCATCTGCAAGGCATCCTACAGGCTTTATGCCTCAATATCGCCGCTGGCCCAAGAATTCCACCGCTTTCTGGAAATGATCTGTGATCCCAACACCCCTGATCCTGCGGATCCCTTCGTCCCTTTTATCATTACACGAAGGCCCCTTACCAGTTTTACTCAAACCACTCCAGCTGTCGCTACTCTTCCTCCTCCCTCTTCCCCTTTGGGTGCTTGCGGCCTCTGCACCGCCTCTGATCAGTGCCCTCAGATCGCTCTCTCTCCACCACTCGATGGCTACCCTCTCCCTGATGTACCTGAGGCTTCCCCACCACCTGAATCTCCTGATTCTCCCCTTCTTGTGGCATCTCCCCTCTCTCCCACTGCTTATGCTCCTACCTCTCCCGCCTCACCTCCCTCTCCCTAGGCCTCCCAGCTTCCATATTCACGGCCTGATCCTGCCACAGCCGTCCTAATCACGTGATTTACTTATATACAACACCAAGCTCGCCAAGATGGACCAATCAAACTATGATTCGCAAACCTAAACCTAGTAGAACCTTAAATCTAAAATCTACTTTGTTGATCTGTTGATTACCAACCTAAGCTATTAAAGCTCTTATATATGTAATCTATAAAACCTGCTACAATAGTAAACTCTGCTTTTAATGATTATCATTGTTTAGAATAAAGCTATCATCAATATGCAGCTGACCCATGTGGTTAATTTTTTAAGCGGCGGATATATATATAACTATTTTACGCATAATTAAGAGTAAATAGAGGTCATAACCGCTCTATGACCTGGTTAATATACCTTTATATGTCATTATGTATTTAACATTTATTTATTATGGTTATTCTAATATCAATGATAACAATACTATTATTATCATCATTAATAATAATATTATATTATGTCATGTTCATCATGTCTATTATATATTTATATATATCTTTTATTTTTATACTCCCTATATGCTCTCATGCTTCTTTTCTTGCCGAAATTTCAACACCATGCTGCGGCCGCAGCTCTGGACTGCGCCCCTAGAGGTCCTCAGGTTGAGGTCTGCAACAATGCAGATCTCTCCCTAGAGCGCTGGGTTTGAAGTACTGGTGTCCATCTGCCTCCCCAGCTCTTCCATAAGTTCCGCTTGATAGGTGGTGAGAAGAGATGTGTCATTGAGAGCCCTCACCACCAGAGCGGAAGAATGATAGATCTTCTGGAAAACTAAGGCTGTTAAGCGCTCAGTACGCCCAGGCAGCGAGGCTGAGGCAGACAAAAAGGCCGTCCTGTGGTTAGGGTTGAGGTGGTGGTATTTCCTCCATGTTGTGTATATCCAACCTAGAAAACCCTTTCACCGGAACTCAAAAACTTTATCCCAGAACAGTTTCATCTCCGAAACGCATGCCGGGACTGTCGGAATGAGCTGTTTAATGGGTGCGGCACACGACGGCAGTCTTTTGCATTATAGAGGTCTCTCTCATTCCCTGGCCTGTTTGCTGCGACGGCCAGTCGATGGAGAGCTTCACAGCTGCCCTCCGGCACATTTCGAGCAAATCGAGCTCCGCTTGAGCCGTGGAGGGGGACCCATCGCTTAACGTGCTGCTCGGCCTAGAGGGATCTGGTGGGAGGGTCGCGTTGTCTTCATCCTCCTCACCATCGTTGTCCAACAGAGGAGCGATAGCTTCGTCATCTTCATCATCCTCCTCTCTTTCATCCGGCAAGGATCCCAGTTGCATGAGCGGTGGAGGAAGGCAGGGGTCTCCTTTATTAGCAGCTGCAACCCGCACTCTTCTCTCCAGCACCCTTGACAGGGAAGAGAGAACAGTGGGGACAGCACTCAGGGTTAGCGAGAGCTGCCTATGCATGTCTCACTCCGAGGCATATAATACACAAAGGATGAGCATCAAAACCGGAAATCATAGACCAGCACATGCATGGACGCGAAATGTCTTTCGCTCCACCGCTCGCCGAACTTGCAGTTGCCATAACAGCAATACAAAAAGTTGAAAAATGAAGGAAATTGGGGCTTCCGAATTCGGTCACACCAGAGGCGGTTCCCATAGTGAGATACCGATTGTCTCATGATCTAAATAATCTTATCCTTACAAAGGTCTACCTAAAGTTGTTTACAAGCCTAAATCCCCTCAACTCATCTCCAGCTCCTTCTGTCCTTCTAAAGATCTCAAAAACAATCTCAATAACAATTTCTAGTCACAAACAACTTCTAGTCACCTCTTCTTAGTAAAAATTTCCATCACAAGTTCCTCCTTTTGTCCCTGGGACAATACATAAAAATTTTCTAACTGTTAATCATTATATTTGAATCACTAAGATTAATTTTAAAGGTCTACATAATAATATAGTTAATCAATCAACTAACAATACAAGTGCTTCATAAGGCTAAGCTTGATCATGTACAATGTCACATTATTCTCCTTTACAGGTTTTCAATGACTACTTCATAAAATACCCGATTTTTAGTAGACAATATGCTGTTTTTGTGGGGACTGGACCCATACACACAAAATGCAGTTAAAAGCAAAGCATCAATCTGATTGTAACTTCTATGCCAGTCACAGACATTACTGTCTGTGTTCTTTATCTAGTTCTGAATCTGTCAGAGTAAACTCAGAGAAATAGTCATCCATTCACTGTCAAGTTATTTGGTCAAGTTTTATGATGTTATGCACACATTTATATATGCAAGGGCCAAACAAACACAATAAGATTAGTACTATGCTCACTGGAATTATCATCGACAGATAGGGAGTCCACTGTCTAAACTGTGTACCACAGTCCCAGTTTCCGTGTTCTCCGTGCTTGTTGTATGTGTCCCAAGAAAATAAAAATAAAATAATAATAAATTTAATAGTGTTTTAGGCTCTTGGTATCTTAAGTCTTGTAACCTACTGAACCTGAGTTAATGTATTCAAAGACAGACTTAAAAGCACTTTTGTATGTCGCTTTGGACAATGGCATCTGCCAAATGATGTAAATGTAAATGTAATGTAAATGTGTTCATCACGTCTCATTTGGTCTGCTACTTGGGGCACAGACACCTCCCTCCTAAACTATTAAATGTCTAAGGCTATTCTGTTCTGTGCTGTAGTTAAGCAAAGGGCTGCAAGTTCTTGTCTGATACCTTTGGCTGCTCTATTAGTAGAGTTAATATAGGTGGCAAGCCAATAGTGTGTAACTTATTTGATCAACTTACCTAGTTGATTCCATAACTGAGTCATCCCATATTGTGTTAAGAAGGAGTCTCTGTATAGGTTTAGTTTACTTTTTAATCTGTGTTCTGTGGGGGTGGAGGGGGAGTCATCGTCAGAAATATCTCTCTTGGGTCGCTTTGTTGGTGAGTGTGATGACCATGTCAGGGTATTAAAACCTTCCTAAAGTATGACTAAAGTATTACTAAAGTAAAGTAGTTGAGTTAATCCTTCCGGGACCCCCAATTTTTCACTGCAGGGAGGACGGTGAATTTGTTATCATTCTGGCAGTGTAGTTTGCCAATTTCCAATAAGTGTTTTCATACACATCTCTTCGAGATATATAAGAGTGCTTGTCACTTTCTGGAGTCCTTTCTGCAATCTTTCCCTTTAACATCTAGATCAACATGATAAAAATACCAGTGGCCCCTAGGATTCTAGGGTGATAATCAAAATAACTCCTTCTTCTAGCAAATTCATTTTATTCATTAATGTTCCGTTCTCAAGCTTTTCTGCCCCTCCGCTAGCAGGGTGGAATGCACGGTGTTGTCTGAGATCCATACTCAAATATTCTCCTACCCGTTGAAGTGCTTTGTTCACAAAGGGAGTCCCATTATCAGCATATTAAAAAGGCTTTTGGTTTTGCTGCTGCCTTTGCTTGCTTACCCTGTGAAATGGTGCTTCACACTTACATACTGTAATAGATTTTGGTAATAGGATTACATCCAGGAGTTCAGAAATCAGGCCATTGTTCATGATTGCTTTACAGAAGTCAAGAAACCTGTGTTTCCACAGTGTGCCAAAATCATGCACTACTCCAAACGGATATCTACTGTCAGTATAAATGGTGACACTTTAGCCTTGTGCAAATTTGCATGCTGATGTTAGTGCAATCAGCTCTGCTGCTTGTGCAGAGAGATGTCCTGGTCATTCATCAGCTTTCACTCTTTCATGTTGTGTAACTACAGCATACCCTACACAACTGCAGTCTGTTTCCTGCTCCATCCATAAAAAGTTGAAGATCTGGATTCTGAAACGGCGACCCCTGCAAATCATAGTTTTTTAGCAAATTTCATTCACAACTTCTACAGAATTGTGTGGTTCTCCAGCTGCTTCTGTACATAGGCAGCACTGTGACCACTGGATCCAGGTTAGCTGAGAAATAGACTACTGGTCTCAATTTCCCCCATGATCTTGTAACAGTACTGATATCATATACCCCTTTTTTATCAACTGTGCACAAATGGTCTATTTGGATACAGAATCCACAAAGATGGGGTATTTTGTAGGGCTAGCTTCAAATCTACAAAGGCTTTTTTCTGCCTTAGGTGTCCAGTAAGTGCACTGTGCACTAGGCCCTTCCCATAAGGGGATGTGGAATGTTTTGTATAGCTGCAACTCTGTTTTGCTCAATTGTTTTGCCTTATTATTATTGTATTAACTGCAGTTTTGATCATCTTGCTTTGTGACCTTCCACCACTAGATGACAAAGTAGCGCAATGGTATCTTTTACACACTGATATCTAGATGGTACTGCAATCATACAATCATCCATGAATTGAAATACTGCTGAGCCCAGAGATTCTAGACTGTTTTTTAGAGTTTCATTGTAAATGGTTTGAGATTCAAATCAAGTCAAGTCCAGTCAAGAAGCTTTTATTGTCATTCCAACCATAAATAGCTTACACAGGACATAGTAAAATGAGACAACATTTCTCCGGGGCCATGATGCTACATAGCACAAGAAGGAGCTACTGTACATAGAACAACACAGAGCTAAGGACTTAAGAAATTTAGTCCTAGCTTACTTAAAGCACATCTGCTTCTCAGCTGTCCTTTTGCTGCAGGGTCTTACGATCTAAGATGGTGCAGTTCCAGAACCAGACATTGATTGATCTCAATAGTCCCTCTGAAAAATGTAGTCACATTGGGGGAAAAAGATGGACTTTCCTCAGCCTTCTCATGGCTCTTGGTGATGGAGTTGGTGTTGAGTGACCAGGTGAAGTTCTCTGCCAGATGAACACTAATGAATTTGGTGCTTTCAGTGATCTTTGCGGAGGATCTGATGATGTGCAGTGGAGATTGGTCACTCTGTGCTCTTCTGAAGTCAACAACCATCTCAAGTTTTATCAACACTCAGAGACAGGTTGTTGGCTTTACACCAGGTAGTTAGCAGTACAGTACACCTCCTCTCTGTATGCTGACTCATCGTTCTTGCTGATGTGACGATGTGATTTGAGATGTGCACTACTACACAGTCGTGAATCAGCAAAGTGAACATCAGTAGGCTGAGCACACAGCCCTGAGGGCTTCGGTGTTGTGATGCTGGAGATGCTATGAATTCTTCATAGTGAATGGATGGGTCTTGCCAGGTATTACATGTATTCTCTAAAGACTCACTTCTACAGTACATCTGTGGTCATCCCAATACAAATTCTTTACAAACAACACATCAACTTTCTGTATTTTAAACGACTCTTGTTCATAACTTGCATCTGGTCCCATATGTCTGAGCTGTGCAGTGCAGATTGTGTTTGTCATGTATTGAGTGCATGTAGTGTTGGTAACAACAGTTACTAAATTCACTGCAGAGGTGCTGAGCTGCCACTCCTACACCTACAGAAGATGTCTGGGGTCCCCCTTAATACTGTGAAATTTTGAATGGTGGTTTGGTACACACTTTCAATCCATTTGGGGTGCTTACTAGGTTATTTCTAATTTGCAAATCAAATCTTTGCTGAGTTGAAGTGTTTATTCATTGCAAACCATTAAAGTTTTTGACTCCCTTCTCTGACCCTGACCTGAGGTGCTTATCATTGTGCACCTTTGTCATTCCTTTTAGGGCATTCCTTTGCCCAGTGACCCTTTGCTCTGCAGATAAAACATTTACTTTTGCTCGCTCTTACATCTGCCTCTGCCTCTTCCTTGATATTGTCCCCTTCCCAGATTGCATCATTGAAAGTTGAACACTGTATGTTTGCACTTCTCTTTTTTACACTGTGTGCACACTTAGGCAAGTGAGTATTTTGACAAAATAATTTTTATGCATATTTTCCAACTCCAAGGTGTATACATTTATTTTTTGGATTTAAGCATATCAGGTGATGTGTATTTGTGTAATGAGAGAGGGTGTGGCCTAAGATCATCAACACCATACAGTATGTATAGAGAGAATGAGGGGGAAAAAAAGAGATCATTAGGTATGCTTGTAATCATGTGATTGTTAAAAACAAAGTGATGACAGCATAACTAAAAGGAAGAACCAGAATGTAACACATACATGAGGGCTTCCTGAGACATAAAGCATTCAACCACTGACAACAGTCACCAAACCTGACCAATTTGTGAGGGGGGTGGATACACATATACAACAGGGAAGAAAGTGATAGGACAAGTGTTTTGTGAAGAGGTGGGTCTTCAACCGTCTTTTGAAGACAGCCAGTGACTCAGCTGTTCAGACCTCTAGAGGAAGTTCATTCCACCACCTGGGTGCCAGGACAGAAAAGAGCCTTGTTGTGTGCCTAGCTCTTACACGAGGAGATGGTGGGACCAGTCAAGCAGTGCTGGTAGATCTGAGGGTGCGAGGTGCCATGAGAGGTATGATAAATTGCAGCATCCAAATATCCCAGTTCAACAAACAACCTATGCCCATGAACCCCCCACATCTGCTCCTGTATCTAAGAAAGACTATTCATAAAAAATCTAGACTAAACAAATGTGTTTTCAGCCTAGACTTCCGGAATACTTTCTGGAGTCCCAAATACTAATTGGATGGCCGTAACGGGGGTTTTTGTTTGAAGTAGGCATAGCAGGAAGAAGTTAGTAACATCCACTGTCTAATGTCCTTTACACATTCTTCATTTTTAGTAAGCTAGTGACTCTCTTCTTAGCTCAAGCATATAGCTTGTCTTTAGCATAACAATGGGAGCTAATACAATGTTTGCGAATAATTACATCAATTGGTAGCATATTTAAGGACAAAAGCAGTGGACCTAAAATAGGACCTTATAGATAACAAAGATAACCTTTCTATGCTTACAGAAGTCACTATTTAGATCTATGTACTGATAACGATCAGTCAAATAAGACCTGAGCCAGGAGAAGGGTGTCCATTTAACACTAACAACATTTTCTAGCCTATCAATTACTGTAGAATAGCATAGTCAGTGTTGGCAAAAGTTGCACTAAGATGAGGTAACACAAGCAAGGTGACACAACCCTGGCCGGTAGCAGGTCATTTACCCCTTTAACAAGTGCTGTGTCTGTGTCTATGATGATGCCTAAATCCAAACTTTACTAAGTTAGGAAATCCTTAAATCCTAAAGGCCTAAATTCATGAATGTTATGTAAGATCATAACTGCTGTGCTACAACATTTTCTAGGATCTTGGAGGTAAAGGGATGGTTTGATGTTGGCCTAGAGTTACACTGCTGTCAGGGTTCAAGGTTGGGTTTTTTATCAGGGGTTTGATAACTGCAAGTTTATATGATTAAAACACATAGGGAAAAATTTATTACTTTTAAAAGAGGTTCAGTAGCTACTAAAAAATATATAGGTAAGGGATCAAGTATGCAGACTGATAATCTAATTAAATTGAAATTAAATGAGTCTTAAAAACGGGAGTAAAATAGTCTAAGTGCTTGTTAAGATTAAAACCTCTATTCCTACATTTGTAATATATGCTCCATAACTAATTAACTTTAATCAGTAATGCTAATTAACCACATTTCAACCTCCGTGATTTACCTTATGAGTCAACCCGGAGAAGAAACACACAACAGCAAATGTAGGAAACTTCTACTTTATTCCATTCACCAGAGAAATATACCCATGGTTCCACAGAACTGTTCTCCATACAAGGAATTTACGAACTAGGAATTTCCCCAAATAGTTAATCAAGTATGTCCTCATTAATACATCCATTTGTGTGTACATGTCAAATTGACTGATTGACACAAATATTTACAGTAAAAAACTGTATATAAATCACATAATAGTAAACACTACAAAAATCTTATTTTTTGTTTTACATGAAAATTAAACAAAATAGAGCATGCAAACAAACAAAAAGAAATATAAATAAATAAATAAACAAACAAACAATAAATAACACAAACACACTTAGTATATTTTTTCACGGAGAAAAGAAAGTCCACAGGCGGCAGTGTATGTGTGGGACGCCTGGAATTCCTGGCGCCCCCTCTGTCTCGAGGGTCTGTAACTTGAAGACGCAGAGGATATTTATATATTTTGGACTTTGATACTAGGACTGGTGCTGAGTGGGCTGGGCACTGCTCTGGTTTATCGGAAAATTTGTAACACCACTGGAGGAAAATTCTTCTCGCCGATAGCGGATCTAAAACGCCAGCTCGAAGACGTGAGTACCCGATTGACGTAGATACTTCAGAAGATGGCTCGGATTGAAGGGCTGATCTATACCATCTCAGCCTGGTCCGAGGAGGACAAGGGTAGAATGGGTGAGATTGGGAGACAGACCGCGGACCAAGCCCGTTCCATCGGGGGCATGGCTGTGCGTTTGGTTTAGATGCAACACGCCCCGAGGGCCGAGGAAGAGCCCTAAGTGCCAGGAAATATTGGACTATCGATCCGGCAAATTGGTCAGGGATCGAGAAATTGGAATTGGCTGTGTCTCTCCTCTCCAAAATCCACCCACCACCCCATCTTGTTCCCCGGGCCTTGGAACAGACTATCAGCATTTCGCTCCTATCTACCCTCCTTCTCCCAAGGACAGGCTGGAGCTCTGTGAATGTCAACAGCAGGCTACAGCCCAGATATTTACACAACATATTCTCACTTAAACTGATACACACATTCCTACACTGTGATCAACCGTCTGCTCACCACCCTGGCCCCCACCATGATTGTCTTGGAAAAAATCCCATCACCTGACCACGTGTACTGTGTCTTTGTTGTGTCTTGTGGACTGTATGTCTGTCTGCACCTTGCTTTTATTTTTTTCACAAATGCAGGAAAGCGCCAACGCCATCCGGATGGCTGCAGGGCCGCTTCCTGTACTTAACTGTATTCCCACCCACATTTCAATGCATATTGTACTGTAAAGTATGATTGTGTGTGTGACAAATAAAATTTGAATTTGATTTGAATTTGATTTAGTAAAGTTTTACAAAAAAATAAGTAAAGAGAAAGGAAAAGAAGAACGAAACACCTAGTCCGGCAGAACTTGAAGGCCTGTGAAATACGAAAGAAAAGGTCACCACTTATAAAAAAACCTGGCAGTATTACCTCTTAGGGTATATTTGACTTTCTCAAGCCTAAGGAAAAATGCTGTGTCTTTTAGCAATTGCGAGTGAGAAGGAGGGACAGAGGACTTCCACTGTAGGAGAAGACAACGTCTGGCCAACAATGATGTAAAACTAATGATTTCTTTTTGCATAGAATTTAACTAAGATGCCTCATCTGGAAGTCCAAAGATAGCAATCAATGGAAAGGGTTGAATATGTACTCCTAGTATAGTGGAAAATAGCTTGACCAAAAGTTATACAGTCGTGGGCAGAAGAAAAACATGTTTTTCAAGTGACATCTGTCACACTTGTCCTTGAAATCAGGATAAATTTGCGACAGTATATATTTGCAAAATGCACCCTGTAAATAACCTTTAACTGTAGTGAGAGCTGAGCACAGGAGACATTATGTAAACCACTAACTACACGTTCCCACCACTTATCCTTAAGTTGAAATCCCAGCTCCCCCTCCCAAGCAGCCTTTGTTTTGGAGGTAGTTTGATCGCAGAAATAAATAAAAAAAAAACTATTAGAGAACTCAGAAATAGCCCCTTTTTGTTGCAATTTAAAAGAAAGCAAACTTTCCCACTGTTGGTGAGGAGGAAACAAGGGAAAATTAGTAAAGCATTCTTGAACAAAATGCTTGAAAAAATCTAAAAAAGGTGGTTGGCAGGTAGCCCAAACCGTGATGCTAGATTAGTAAAACTGCTAAAAAAACTTCTGAGTACAAGTCAAGAAAACGGTGTATACCTTTGCTATTCCACATTTTAAAAAAGAATCCAGGCATGAGGGAGGAAAAAGATGATTGTTACATAGGGAACCTAAAGGAGAAGCTGTTACAAACCTAAAACAATTTCTCAATTGAAATACTGACTTCTGTGGGGTATATCCAGAATTGATTCACTCAGATCCAGAGCTTTTTTATGGACACTTTGATTGGATTACTTTAATATTGCTTCATGAACACTAACATTTGCAAATAAACACCAACTGATGGTTAGATACCCACTCTGAAAAAAGCCACCTTACAAGTCACACGTCACTGTAGAGCTCATGAAAGAGGGTGTTGCATGTTGTCTTAATCTTAGTTATCCTGGTGTCACTGTAATGGGTATCGGGTTGTGGCGCCCGTAGACAGCTGAAAAAGTGGAGAACAAAAGGATAATACAGGAGCTGTGGTTTGTCTTCATTAAATTTTCCTCAGTTATGTGGGAAATCCCTCGCAATACATTGGCAACCTAGTCTCATTGTGCCCCCTCTACATTCGAAGAGGTATAACTTGCATGTATATGTTACTCTTCTACATGACGACAGATACAAAATCTTGGAAAAATAAAAAAGGTACATATTGAGAATAGAAAACATGTATACAAAAATAAACCACATGAACCCAAATATTTAATTCACGATGTGAGCGCACATTCGTGGGCATCACACGCTCCCTGACAAAATAAGAATGGCTCCTGACATTCCTTCAAAACATTAACCAAACATCTCAAATGATTCTTAATTTCTAAACATCTCTGGTAGTCAAACCCTTTAGAGCAAAGCATTGTGATGCAATGTATGGGTTTTTTCTGGTCCCCAGTCTCCGGGCAGACAATGTAAACAGGACTGTTGGCAAGCTGCTGTTTAACGCTGTTGACAGTCTTTTCCCAATAGGGTCTTAACTTGCCTGGGTCTTCACACTCACTGAGATTTCTAACCAGCACCCTGTCACCTGGTTGTAAAACCACTCCTTTTGCTTTCCTGTTGTAAATGACTTTTCCTCTTGCACTGGACTTCCTGCTATTTTCACTGCAATTCGGTCTGACATTCTTTCAGCCCATTTTTCTGCATAACCTCTAGGTGAATATGACTCCTTGTCCCCAGGTAACCCAAAGAACAAGTCAACTGGGAGATGTGGATGACGACCATAGAGGAGAAAAAAGGGTGAATAGCTGGTTGATTCATGTCTGGTGCAATTGTATGCGTGTATAACATGTGGGAGGTGATCCTTCCAACGCACTTTCTCACTTTCGGTTAGCATCCTCAACATCTGGAGTATGGTGCGGTTTAGCCGCTCAGCTGGATTGCCTTGCGGGTGATACGGCGTTGTCCTGGAGTGACCTACTCCTGACAGTTGCTGCAATGTTTGGAACAGTTTGTTCTCAAATTCCTGGCCTTGGTCATGATGCAGTTTGGCGGGGTACCCAAACCGGAGTATAAAGTCAATAAACAGGCGCTCAGCAGCAGTCTTTCTGCTCTTGTGCTTTGTGGGATATGCCTGTGTGAATCTGATGAAATGAAATGAAA
Source organism: Bagroides melapterus (assembly GCA_028566695.1). Lineage (NCBI taxonomy): Eukaryota > Metazoa > Chordata > Actinopteri > Siluriformes > Bagridae > Bagroides > Bagroides melapterus. The sequence continues at coordinate 19,023,560 of JAOTRN010000053.1, forward strand.
CTGTGATCCTCCAGCACTTCTACCTCGTACTAGGCTCTGGGCTTTCCCTGGCTTAATATGAAGCAGCTCATAGAACGGTTTTGCAATCTGGGAAAAATCCTGAATGTGTGAGCGATAACATCCCAGAAATCCAGTTAGCTTCCTCATCTCACCACCTGTCTGTTGGTGTTTTACTTGTCAGGGTCCGTACAGCTTCCAAGTCACGGGGATCTATCCTGATCCCCTCGGCTGACACAAGACAGCCCACCCTGACTTCTTGTTTGAACAGCTAACATTTCTCGGGTGGCGATAGGCGATAATCAATGCACAGCCTCAGACTTCCATCTTTTTTCTGATGCAGACAAATGGAGCAGCATATGGGGACTTGGATTTAACTATCCAGCCTCTGAGCAACAGTTCCTGTATGTACTCCTTCACTTCTTTAAAGAGTGGCTTGGGGTCCTTTGTACAGGTATTGCAGATGGTAAAGTACAGGAGATGTGTGATCGACATCTGCAGGCTTGGTATGCATCCAATATCGTTTTCGTCTTGTGCAAAAGAGCTAGCTTCTTCGCGAAGCACTTCACTGACCACTGACCTTTTTCCCTCATGAAGATGACAGATCAACATTAAGCTATTAACTAGTTTATTGTGGGGTGTTGGTTTGTTGGGTTGGTCTGCTGGCATCACCTTCTCAACAGTATGAATGCTGCCAAGAGCTATCTTTCTTGGCAAATGGATGGAGTGTTTTGTGTTGTTCCCAACAGGTACAGCTACATACGGCTTCCTTGGATTTTGCCCCTCCAACAGACCGCCACCAACATCCAGGTCTGCCAGCAAGCATTCTCATCGGGTTCAAACAGGAAGACTGAGTCAGACGAGTCCATGCTAAGCGGGGCTTGGCACTTTATCCAATCCACCTGACCTGCTGGGATGACAATATCTTGTCTGCCAGTTCGTATACGCCCCCACTGTACAGAGGGTTTACTCGTCTGGATGAAGTTTACAAGAAGCTCTGCTTTATCGGTTGGTATTAACATGGCATTACAAAGTAGGTTGGTGAGAGTGGGGACCAGCTGCTCGGGCTGTGCTTGTATCATCTCCTCCAGCACATTAAATCCCAGTAGTGGGCAAGACTGCTGACAAGAAATGGCACATTGATTGCCAGATCAGGATTTTCATTTCCCATCAAATTAACCATTAATGATACCCAACGATCAAATGGAATCAAATGTGACAATAATACAGTCTTTCCTTCTCTGCAAAACTTTACCTGCAATTATTACCATTAAAGTGTGGTTGAATATAAGTCCACATGTAATGTTGCTGATGTCCGAATTCACTGAACGTTGCCCCAACTTCTTTGCACTTACAACAACTGGAGTAAATGCGATACAGTTAGGGTAACAATCAGAGATAATTTGCAATACTATCACAAGTTATTAAGGTCAAGTACATCGATTGGACTGCCCCAAAGAGAAGCACAAATCAGTGCTTCTGTTTGAAGTAATCTAATTGTGTTTATTTTCAAGAGCACTTGATGCCATCTTATGAGAAATTACTGTTAAAAATCTGAGGATAACTGGTCTTCTTCCTTCTGTTGATCGAATCACTGAAAACTACCCCAACAAATAGCACTTTCCAAATGGCTGTAAGGACATTAAGACTGTTAATGACCCACTAGAGGGAGTGCTGGCAGGGGATTGAATCTCTTGTTTGTTCATGTTTTGTGTCTTTTATTTTGAAGTCTGTCCTTGTCTTGTCTTGCGTCCTAGTCCCACCTGTTCCTTGTTTAGCCTTAGTAGTGTGAATATATATACACCCCTGTGTTTTCCCTTGTTATTTGTTGGTTGTTGTCCGTAAGTGGATGTCTCGTTCTCTCCTGTTTAGCCTGTTTCTTTGTTTGCTTTGTGTTCTTGTCCTTGTTTCCGGTGTGTTCTGCTTTTTCTTTATTAAAATCCTAAACTGCATATGGATCCTACTCATCTTTGATGCAAGAGCGTGACAGAACAACCAACCCAAAATGGATCCAGCAGCAAGGATTTTATGCCTGCGCCAGAGGATTATGTGGAGGAATTTTGTAGCCTGGCTTATTCTTATTGACTTTAATGACGTGGCACCTAAGGACATTTTTTTGTTTGGCCTAACAAGGGATATAGCATGTTTAATGCCTTCACCCTCCACATGGAACCTAAAGAGGTATGTGGACTTAGCTTTAAGGCTAAGTGGCTCAGCTTTTACTGTGGGTGTGGTGGACGCACACCAAGCCAAGCCACAGCCTGCTCACGCCAAGCCACAGCCACAGCCGGGGCCTGCTCACGCCAAGCCACAGCCGGGGCCTGCTCACGCCAAGCCACAGCCACAGCCGGGCCCTGATTACGTTCCAGTGTAGAGGACATCCCGCTCATGTCGGTGTGGGCCACCGGGATCTCACCTAAGAGGGCTGCCACTGCTGATTTTAAGCCATCAGCCAAGGTGGCTGCCACCCAAGATGCCTGCTCCAAGCCTCAGCCAGAGCCTGCCTGCTCCAAGCCTCAGCCAGAGCCTGCCTGCTCCAAGCCTCAGCCA
>JAOTRN010000053.1:19037269-19054545 GCA_028566695.1 Bagroides melapterus
ATGGCTTGTGGAAAGAAACTGTTCAGCAGTCTGGTTGTGAGGGCCCGAATGCTCCGGTACCTCTTTCCAGATGGCAGAAGGGTGAAGAGTGTGTGTGAGGGGTGTGTGGGATCATCCACGATGCTGTTAGCTTTTAATAAGACCTTAGAAGCTTATCTGCGTTTTTGATCTCAGATAGTGAAGGAAATCCAACACAGTCTCCATAATTCATTATAGCTGTATGTGATGGCAGATCACAATATGGTTAGCTGTCAGAATTTTCTTTCCTTTCATTTTTTTATCATTGCCAGCCAACGGAAAAGTATTTTAGATTGTTTTGTGCAATCTGTAGCCTGTGGTTTCAGGATTGAGGTCAGCTTTACTGATTGCAAGAGTTCCATGAAGAACCTAAAAAGCACCATGTTTGGAGTTCACGGCCAATCAGAGAGACCGTTGTGTCCACTGTGTGGTGAGGAAGACAACATCATACCTAAAGTCTATTATCTAACCACATCCAGAGCATTGTGAGTGTTTAGGGGCTAAAGAAAGCTGGAGAACTGATGATCGTGACTCTTTGCACACTTACGACTCTCAGTTTGTGATTCAGAGATGTCATGTTGACAGATTTTTGGGTCAGAAGCAAATATTTGTCACCAGATGGATCAATACTTTGAGGTTATGGTGCAAGGTCTGCCAGAATAAACAGCTATAGTTCATGTAGAAAATCAGCAGAGCCTAGCCATTAACGTGGAGATGCAAACATGTGTACAACAAAAAGTAAATGGAAAATGTATTTTTAGGTGAATAGTATCCAGAATGTCCTTCAAAACCATCCAGAATGTTAAAAAAAAAAAAAGATTTAGTTACACGGGATAATCACTCAAATTATCCTGACAAAAGCCAATAATGTCTTGCAAAGTTGTTTGAAATCAGTTCCAGAAATCTTTCAGATCTCACACTCCACAAAAACGATACACACTGACAGTTTATAACAGCTGAAACGTCTTCTCCACAGACAGCAGAAGTTTTACGTTGAAGCAGCAGCAGCATCAAACATCTCATTCCCTGAGCAAGCTGTAAACTTTAACCCTGATGCTAGCTGGCTAAAATTCCACTTGGGGATCAACCGTTACGCGCTCTACTCCAGAGATGATCAAAACATCGATCAGCTCCTGCAAGACATGCAGACTGCAACGGTCATCGGTGCAGGTTGTTATTTGTTCATTGCTTGAATTCTGATCGTAATTATAGTGAATTATTCCAGTCACTAATCTGACACAGTCTGATTCATACATTATATACTGAGATTTTTCAGTTCCCTTTTAAGTCTGGTTCCTTGTGAGGTTTCTTCCTCTTTGGAGTTTTTTCCTCAATGCTATTGCCTCATGCTTGCTCATTAGGGATAAACAATTATAAAACTTTTATTCAAAATTTCTGCAAAGCTGCTTTTTAGAATAAATTTCTTAAAACTGCTATAAATGTAGGCAGTGGTGGCTCAAGTGGTTTTGATCAGAGGTTCAGGGTTCAAGTCCCAGCTCTGCCACTGTTGGGCCCTTGAGCAATGCCCTTAACCCTCACTGTTCAAGAGGTGCTGTATCATGGCTGATGCTGTGCTCTGACCCCAACCTCCAAACACATGTGAAAAAAGAATTTCACAGTGCCGTAATGTATATGTAACTAAATAAAGGCTTGTGGCTTCTATTCAAGTAAAATTGAGTTGAATATTGATATAGATGTTTTATAGCTTTATACAAATGATATGAAACCTAAGTACCATAGTGCTGCACTCATTGTACAATCATTTTATACCTGGATCTGAAACAAAACAGCCTTCATATTTATTTTAATTCTATTTCAGACCATTGGAACTGTAGTGTCAGAATAATTGCTAATTTTCATGTAATCATGTAGTAACATGAGCAAATATAAACCGGAAGCGTAAACTACATGAAGGTTAGTTAGAGACTAAATCAATAAATGCCAATGATGGAAGCTGCTGGTTGCCTGAAAAGCAAAAATCTGACTCATGTCTTAAAACCTTTTAGATTACACTCAAGATGAAAAGGCTTTAAAAGGAGCATGTGACTGTTCACAAGGTAAGAGCTGATCTTTTTCTACTCAGAGAGTCGTCTCAATGTTTTGCCTGAAGAAACTCTCATGTTGTAATGACTCATTTCACAGGAAATGACTGTTTCTGTTGTTCAATTTAAAAATACGAAGCTAGAAACCAAAGACAAAAATCTGTTAAAGGTGGTGGTGTAGGGCAAATATAGCTGCTGGGTTTTGAAAGAATGACATTATGTCACTGTGCCCTTTCATAGCAGCTACTGGCTGGAGTGGAGTAACCTAAAAGTTACAAACAACTGCCATCTGTGAAAACTTACTGCCCCAGAGAAAGGATTACTTCAAGCCCAGAGTCATAGAGAGTATAGCATGACATGCACATTGTTCCAAATCTAAACACACATACACACACACACACACCCACACACACGCACACACACACACACACACACACACACAAACGCACACACAAACATGCACACATACACACACACACACACACACACGCACACACACACACAAACATGCACACACACACACACACACACACACACGCACACACACACACAAACGCACACACACAAACATGCACACACACACACACACACACAAACGCACACACACAAAAACACGCACACACACAAACACGCACACACACAAACACACACACACACACACACAAACGCACACACAAACACGCACACACACACACACACAAACACACACACAAACACGCACACACACAAACACACACACATACACACAAACACGCACACACACATACACACATATACACACACATACACACACACACAAACACGCAAAAACACGCAGACACACATACACACAAACACGCACATACACACACATATTCACACACCCACACACACACATACATACACACACATACACACAAACACACACACACAAACACGCACACATACACACAAACACGCACATACACAGACACACACACACACAAACACACACATATACACACAAACACACACACACACATACACACACACAAACACACACATACTGTATATATACACACACACACACATATACACACAAACACACACACATATACACACATACTGTATATACACAAATGCATGCAGACACACACACACATACACAAACACGAACACACACGCACACACACATACATGAACATACATACACATACACACACGCATGCACACACAAACATATACACAAACATACACATGCACACATAGGCACTCATACACACACACACACATGCACACACACAGACACACACAGTGGGTTAAAATATAAACATCTACTTTTTCCATTTTTAAAAATATCTCTTAAAGGTATGTCCGTGTAAACTTTAAGGAATCCTTTAGCAAAACAATCTAGTACATCCAACAATGGCTGTGTTATGTATATTTTTTCCTCTGGGGCAGTCTATCGCTTCCTACACATACTTCATACATTCTTCTCTGTGGAGGTTGTCGACTGTTTATATGATATGATATAAAATGCTAAAAGAAGGTTTAAAAAAAACACACAGTATAGTTTTGTTCGGAGCCAAGGAATGTTACAACCTCAGACAAAAGCAAAGAAAAGGGCATACCAACCACCAGTTTAAATAAAACCCAGTCCTATGTCATTAAGCTATCAGTCACAGGCCATAAAGAGAAATTTCAACCTCTAAAATTTGTTCAGTTATACACACAGCTTCAGGCAGAAAGGAAAAATAAGGCGTATGAGACTCGCTATGTGAAGAGGTTAAGATTTGACACTTAAAAATACCTTAGAATGAAGAATAACTAACCTTAATACATAATAATAAAAGAGTAAAAAAATAAGATAAATAAAACTCAGTCTCCTTTTACAGTCGTTAAGCCAAGTGGTCATCATCTGAAACTTGCCCTGAAGCTGCAAGACTTTGGGAAAGTGATGTTCAAACCCATGAGGTAAGTTAAAACCATGACATAACGTAGCATCCTTGACGTGCCATTTTTCTGATGGAGGAAAACGATATGTTTTTCAGACAGGAACGACACGAGGAGACACCGGAGGACTTCTTTTATTTTGTTGACTTCCAGAGACACAACGCGGAAATCGCTTCTTTCCACCTGGACAGGTTCAGCCTTCATTTTCAACTTTTGTTTCAAATGAACAGTTTGAGCATAACTCTTGACTGTGTACATAAATCAGACACGCAGCACTACTTATCCATTCCCTCTGAGCTCCAGTTAGTAATAATCATTAAAGAAATACACACTGTCTGTCCAGCGTCACACCAAGCCTCTAAAATAAGTACTTATTGAACAGACTGTCAGCTGTAATGAATGTTTGTCTCACTGTGTAATCTATACCTCAGAACGTTGTGCCAGTCTGAACACACACATACATACACACACACACACACACACAAGCAAAATTATAGGGGCATTGTTTCTTAAAGCTGCATGTTCATTAATACATTTTCTCACCAGAGTGCAAGCTTATTATTACTAAAGACTTTTATTCTGTAGCAATTCCAAATCAGAAGAGGGCACGTAACATATTAATGCATGAGATACATACTAGTCTTAGTATTACAATGGAACGAGCATGTTAGTGATAAATATTAAGCTTAACATTTCTTATGTTCTGTAAAGCTGCTTTTTTGTAAATTATGATTAATGACTTATCTTTTCATTCTTTAACTACTGTTTATTTTTTTTTATTCTTTCTTATACTGCATGCAAGAAGCTATATAAAAAAAAATTTAAAAAAAAACGCAGCCAAACAAAATGTTTGGGAATTTTGTCGCTGAAAAGCTTATATAAAAAAAAAAACGCGGCCAAACAAAATGTTTGGGATTTTTGTCGCTTAAATGTAATCTGTCTCGCTCAGAGTCCTTGATTTCCGGAGAGTTCCGCCTGTAGTTGGGAGACTCATTAATGTCACAGGCGAGTTATTGTACACCACGTACAATGAGGAGCTCCGTAGTGTATTCTTCACCTCGCCAGGTAAGCTCTCACATTCACAATGAAATAAATTAGCATTTGCTACTCTGTCCAGTTACAATGATGTAATAATGCGGAATAACACCTTTGTGTCTCTTACACATAACAAAGCTGTGTCATCTTAGGAACCTGTTAAAACAGTGACCGTATTGTGGACAATAATCTTAAATTACAGTTTGCTTCTTTTGGTTTCCTCATCAGCAAACAACACATGCTTCTTTGCCAAGTGTCTGTACATGTGTAAGACGGAATATGCAGTGTGTGGAAATCCAGACCTTCTGGAAGGTTCTGTGTCGGCTTACCTGCCTGGACTGAGTGTAGCACCCCGCATTTCCATCCCCAGCCCCTGGATCCGCTCTTACACCTTCACTGGAAAAGAGGAGTATGTTTAATCCTGATGATAAAGAAAGAAAGAAAGAAAGAAAGAGAGAAAGAAGGAAAGAAGGGACAGCTAGCATGTGGACTGACATAATATTTGAGTGCTAGCTGGTTTCTAGTATTGATTGGTTGAACCCATGATTGGGAAGATATATTGCTATGCCCCAGCACTGCCAAGCTGCCACTGTTGGGCCCTTGAGCAAGGCCCTTAACCCTCTCTACTCCATGGGTTCTGTATCATGGCTGATGCTGTGCTCTGACTCCAACCTCCAAAATTGGGATATGTGAAGAAAGAATTTCACTGTTCTGTGAAAGACTTCTATAAAGAAATGACTCAGGGACTGCTATAACATCAGTGGATGTAGAATAGTTTAATATTTGAGCTTGATAGCTGGGTTTGATAATTGGGGTTGACCAATTTATTTAAATATAGTGGTACAAAAGAAAAGCGTTGACCAATTTGTCAAATTGTTGTGAAATTTCAAATTGTGACAATTACGTTATAAACACTCGTAGCCAAACTAGCCACACTGATGATATGTCTCACAGGGAAGCACATGCTGGACTCACACTCCCTGATTGGTTGATGGGTGGGGAGTGGCAAATGAACAAATTGGGGAGATGGGTAATCAAAAAACACATGATCATTGAATGTTTGCTTCACGCTTCCAGGGTTGGGGGTTGGATTCTTTCCTAGAGCGTGCGTGTAGAGTTGAAATGTTCTTCCAGTGCCTCAGAGGTTTCTTCTGGGTACACCGGTTTCCCCCGCCAGTTCAAAAGACAGGTGTTGTAGGCTGATTGTCATCTCTAAAATGTCTGTAGTGTTTGTCTGTGTGTGTGTGTGTGTGTGTGTGTGTGTGTGTGTGTGTGTGAGCCTGGCAGTAGACTGGCATCATGTTCAGGGTGTCCTCTGCCTTTGCCCTGAGTCTCCTGGGATAGGCTCCAGGTTCCCTGCAACCCAGTAGGACAAGTGTTGTAGAGAATGGATGGATAGATGGATGGATGGATGGATGATTATCACTATCAAACATACTTTATACAAAACAATAAGAGAAGTTGAAAACATTTTCTTCTTATTTTAGATGGGAAGTCAATCCATCATACTGTGACACCATCAAAAAACTTTACCCGTACAGCTCTGGGAACAGACTACTGAACATCATCGACATGGCCATATTTGACTTCCTGACAGGTAAACACAACACCTGTAACTTTCTCCGTGCTACACGACATTTCCACACACACACGACTAATCACAACTCATAGCTGAATGCTCTGTACGTTACGTTTTATCGTATGCAGCATCTACACACAGCATGTGTTTTTATTTTAGGAAACATGGACCGGCACCATTATGAGATTTTTACCAAGTTTGGTGACGAAGGATTTCTGCTTCACCTTGACAATGCTCGAGGGTCTGATTTTACTCACAGTCAATTTATTGCTTTATTGTTTTTTTTGGCAATAAATTCACTTGTGTTGAATTGCTTGTGTTTCACAGGTTTGGAAGACATTCCTACGATGAGATGTCAATTCTGGCACCACTTACCCAGTGCTGCATGTACGTACTTCCAGTACACTTACAGTTACTATTCTTCCATTTCGATTATTCGATCTTAACGAGAAAATATCGGAAGTCGAACCGTGACCTAGCCTACTCAGGAGTCTTAAAGAATGGTGATCAGTATGGGGTAGAATTAATAATTGAACAAATTTAAGAACATTATTTGGCTAATCCAATGCAATAGAAAGTTTGTTCAGGAACTAATCCTTTCTGCAATGAAAGCTTTCGTTTTAACCCTAAAATTAAATCGCTAAAGCTACGTATCATAAACGCATTGACGTACCGTATCGTATCGTATCGTAATGTACTCACCAAAGATTCTGTCCGACGTCTGAGTACTTGGACAACGTTGGGTTGTTGATAGCTACGATAACTTATTATGACAGAAGACGAGGATGGCGATGAAAAAGGAGCAAAAATAAATCTAACACCGAGACTGCAGTCTTTCAATCGCTAGCAAGACTGAGGCGGAAATTCGGGAGCTCAACGTATCGTACCGCATACGCTGCTCCGATCGCCTTCCACGCAAAATTTTGTGATATTTTGTCTTATCGCTATCATCCATCATTAGAATAAAAACTCTATTCTATTCTAAGTCGAACTATTGTAACTCAGAGACGATCTGTACACAGTTCACCTCCAGAAATAAATTTCTGACAAGAAAACACAACCGGAGATCAGTACGGCTGATATGTAACATATTACGTGAGGTGCCTTATTAATCCCATAATTTCTCTTTTAATACTTAATCAAACAAATTAATATTAATTAAAAATTTTAAAAAGTTTATAGCATAATCTTCATACCAGGTGCAGAGTAACAAAGTGTGAGTAATAAAACGACCCAACTTTAGTTTCACTTTCATGATTTGAAACGCTCTTTTTTCCCTACTTAAAAAAAAAAAAAAACTATCGAGTTTATCCCATTATTGTTAAATGATATAAGAGAAATCATATATATATATATATAAAAAAAAAAGCTTTTCATATTTTTTAATGTGTCCAGTGTTTTAATCAGAATAAAAAGGTGGTGTATCCAGAAAGAGAATGAACACCTTGACGCATTTCAGTGAAAGAACATAATATCTGTCATTGTTGGTCTGCTGATTCATGTGGTACTGATTCTCCTTCAGAATTAAACGTTCTACGTTGCTGAGGCTTCAGCTGTTGATGCAACCAGAGTATCGTCTCAGTGATGTGATGAGAGAGTCTTTGGGCCGAGATCCACTTCAACCCGTTCTGACTGAGCTCCACCTTCAGGCTCTTGATCGGAGACTGGAGCGTGTGGTTAGGTCTGTGAGTAGATGTGTGAAGAAGCTTGGCAAAGCCAAGGTGGTGGTCACAGACTTCATAGAAGCCTCCGGTGCAGCTACAGAGAGAAACCACAAAAAAAACAGGTGATGGACAGTAAAAAAAAAATAATAGAAGAAAAACGTAGTCAGTTATCATTAGACTGTGGAGAACTCCAATATTCGGAGAAGGTGACAGATGTGTGAGAAAGAACAGATGAATCAAGCCAAGGAACGATAACACTGGATCACTGACAAATGGATGTAGCTCACGATTCTGAGCAAGATCTTTTATAGTTTGTTTCATAACATCTAGAAAAAAAAACGTGCACGTGAACAAGCACTATTAATCAACGTGCACCAGATGAAGGAACAACGGAGGAAGATGTTTTCAGAATCGTAAAACTGACAGACGAAGACATGTTCCTGAGAAGCGGCTGTGGGATTTGTGGTGTACTTTTTAGGCACATCCGTGTTTGTGTGGACATTTTAAACATTCCATTCATGATCTGTTTCCTTCTGTAACTTTTTAAACAAATACTCATTAGCGAGGGAGAAAGACGGGAGAGAGTGCAGCGAAGAGCTCGATTTCTTCAGAGAAAAGTGTATGCCATTAAAATGTCGAAAACATTGGATTTGTGGCTTTCGGGCCAGACGGCAAGCGAGCATATAATCCTTGGCTGTCTGTACGCTTCACAGTTTGTAGGCTTTCAAGTGGAATCTCAAAACCCGCCAGAAAAAAATCATCTAAACTATTTACAGGCAATCGCTGCTGTGCCAAAAATTTGTTCCAACTTGTGGTATGCAGTTTATTGCAACATTAATGTGAAAGGTAGAAGGTAGAAAGTAGTTTTTGGATGAAGTCTGTCCTTAAAGCTAATCTGCATGTTCTGAGTGCCTAAAACTAAAAACACCTGAAAATCTGGAAAACATGAAAACATGAAGTTCATGAAACTTGGTGAAAATGAAGTCCCTGGTTTTAATGAAGTCTGACTCCATGTCCATGTCAAAATAATCAAAAAGTGTGATCTGTATTTCATTTCATGTCCTCAAGAAAAACTATAAAGCTTCATTGTAAGATGAAGATGAAAAAAAAAAGTTTCCTGTTCTTGTGTGCTTTTTTGGAAGGCTTACAAGGGATTTCGAAATATTAGCAAGCCTTCTTTTATTCCACACGTTAATCAAAGCCAGTGTAGCGTTAGTGTCAGTTTAAAGCAGTGTAGAGGCTGGTTTTTATCCGAGTTTACGTTCCACTTTTCCACAAAACAAGTATCAGTGACAAGCTTCACTATTTTTCCTGCTTTAACAAACATTAAGCTAATAACTGACACAAAAATCCTGCCCCCTTGTGGTTGGTATACGTCATGACTGATGAATTTGAATGATAGAGATGGGATTAAACACTGGATGTTTAAGTATTTAAACTCTCAGTGCTCCAAGATTACAGTGAGAAAGGTGTAGGGTTAATTGCAGGTGCTGGTTATTAAAAACGACAAACGAATACAAACACGTCTCAGCAACTTTTTATTGCTTAACTGCCACTGTGACAAGCTATACCAAAAAAAAAGAAAAAGAAAAAAAAAATTCTGTCAATGACACTAGAAATCAAAGGATAAGTGACAATTAAAATAAAATTAAAAAAAAAAAAAAAAACAGAGCATATGGTCCACTGTTTATGGTAACTGCAGGTCAAACGACTGCAGCGTCATGATTCCAGCTCAAGGTCTGGGTTTGTGAGATACAGAGTATAGAGACTGTAGTAATAAAAGCTAAGCAAAGATAAGAGATTCATATACGTTTTCATACATAGAAAGAAACTCTGGGTACCATAGAGAATAAAATACTATTTAATAAATATATAGAATGTGAAGGATTAAACTGTAACAGTGATGAGGGGAATGGCCTGAACCTTGTGTTTATATACTTTAACAACAGGAATCCTGAGAATACAAGGGCGAGTCGAAAGAAACTCAACTTATTTCTGTTAGCCGTCATAAAAATCTACTGTTTTCCTACACGATCTCCATTTGCAAGTGTTCTGGTGTGAAATTCTTCGATTCTATTCCAATGTCACAATCTTGATCTAGCCGCCGTATTGTTTTTCAGCCTTCAGGAGTTGAAATTGTGCTTTTTTTTTTTTTTGCACAAAATGTTCTTGCACGAAGTTCAGGATTTAAAAAGCAAGCAAAGGTTAATTAATATGGCACGAAGCTGCTAAAGAAAATAAAGTAAGAACTAAACAACAACCTGCTGAAAACGGTATCGCTAATACTGGAGTTTTACAGTTGATAAAAAGTAATGCTAATTTGTGTCATTTCTAATGAGATGGTTGGTGTTAGGACTGAAAGATTTTAAATAAGACTTCTTGTGACCTGCACTTTGGCACTGGCTCTTGAACCCTGATGAATCTGATGACTTATTTAAATAAAGCCTTGGTGCAAGTGAAACAGAGATCGTGATGAACACGAGATCAGTGGAGGAAATGTTCTGTAGCATGCAACTGAGTAGCTTTAAAATAAAACCCAAACACACACCTGCATACGCGCAGTCCGTCCACATTAATAGGAACAGCGGTAAGCCTTCTCATTTGAGCACATACCTATTAGCACAACAATGACTAAAAATCATAATTAATGACTCTTTAAAGCATCTGTGGCTTCAATGTGGTAAGATTGTTGGTAGCAGATTTGGTTGGGTTGGTTTGCGTATTTCAGAAAATGCCCTAGGATTTCCATACACAATAACATCCAGAGTTTACACAGAATATTGAAACAAATAAAAAAAAAGCACTGAGTGAAGCACTGTTCAGCGGGTTTAAACACTTGATAAGAGAGCTCAGAGGGACATGGCGAGGTAGTGTGGAACTGTCAGGAAGGATACAGTAAATCATGATCATGTAATGACGCTTATATATTTTATATTCTGTTATTGTCTAAATCTGTGGATACTGCTGGATTCTGTGAATTTCCTACTGGGATGAATAAAGTATGTATGTATGTATGTATGTACGTACGTACGTACGTATGTATGTATCTTATAATCACTGTTTTGTTCATGCTGATTTTTGTTTTCTGCACCATTCTGTATAAAGACTCAAACCCACATGGCTCTGTCTACCATGTCACGGTTAAAATCAGAATGTTAACTGAAGATTTTGTGTCACATCGCCGTCGCATGATTCAACCGTTTGGTATAAATGAGCATGAGTACAGGTGTTCCTATTAAAGTGGCCGGTGAGTGTATGCGTGTTTAGAAACTTCCTTCATGTCACTGGGGGCTGCTACATACAAAGGACATCTTATTGATGGGTAGGTCTTCAAGAGACGGTTATTTGAGTGTGGGAGCGTGCCTACAGATTCTGGGTATGGATGTGACAGGGCAAGTTGTCAGGAAGTATTTGTTAGATTTCTGTTAATTCTGTTAGAATCTTACAAAACTATTCTTAGAAAATGTCCTTGACTACAGTGAAAGAAGCTAAAAAGAAAGCGTGTGTTTGGAACAGACTTTTTGTCGTTGTTGTTTTAAAAATATAATCTCGCTCCTCCGTTTGTCTTTAGATAGTTTGACGTTAAAATGGAGCCCGGACTTAAAAGGCTCTGGATTTTCTCTTCAGTAAGTTTTGATTGTCTGCTCACTGGTAGGTCAATGCTGAGAAAGAACACATGCCATTTTGTTGTTTACAGCAAGTGCAGCGTTCGAGTGCATATGAGGTACGGTTCTACTGGTGAGCAATAACACAGAGTAAAAAGGAAAGGAAAGCCGACTGCAGGAGCGGAACCCAGCTAGGTAAGAGATTTGTACGTGTTCAGACAGACAGCGAAACAAAGCTGTTGTACTGCTGGATGTTGCGTTTGAGGATGTCTGAGCAGGGGCCGAGGACTCGTTCGAAACGTGGCCGGTCCAGCTTCACGCACTTCAGAGGGCCCCGGGCCACTACGGTGGCGGCACGCGGTCGGTTCATTAACAATGCGATCTCACCTAGAACACACACACACACACACACACACACTTTTACAGAAAGCATCAAACAGTTTGGCTAGAACACAATAAATCTTTATAAATTTATGCAGTATAAAAAAAGTCAGCAATTATCTACTGTGTATCATTATTATTAAGACATGACAAACTTGGCAGTAGACCAGTAATTTTAAATTCCTGGAGATGATAAACGTCTGATTCTGTGAAACATCATCACAAGTATGGAGCTCTGGCAAAGCTGTAATTTATGATGGAGTGATGGAGTGTAATTTTTGAGACAGCATAACACCTTCAGAGAGCTGAACCCTGAGCTAATGACGGAGAAACACAATCGAAATTTCTCTTAGCCGAGGATTTAGAAAGAACTCACCGAAGTAGTCTGAAGGTCCCAAGCGACCCACTTCTACAAACTCCTCGTTCTCGGATCGTCTCTGCAGTACTGCTGCACATCCCTGACAAAACACACACAAGCGTTAAGAGAGGACATGTGCTAGTGGAGGAGGTGGAAATGGCTACAGGTTTAGGAAAGGAAACAGCCAGACACCTCCAGGATGATGAAGAACTCATCACCCGGTTCTCCCTGTACTACGATCTTCTGGCTGTCCTCAAACTGCACCGGCTCCAGAGCATCGGCCACCGTCAGACGCTCCCATTTATCCAGTGACTCTGGGAACCGACAGAAAAACAAAAGGGTTAAAGTGGCAAAGATTTTCAGTTCATGTTAACTACCTAAACATATAAGATGAGGTTTTTGTTTTTTTTTAAGGGAAAAAAAAGGCCTTTTCTGAGAAGCATGCTGCCTTGGCATCTTGCCAGATTATTTTTTTCCCCTTGTGGTTTTTTTTTAAACTTTATAACAAGGGCACAGAATGTTCAACCAATTCTTTTTAACACATCTGGCCAGAAAACCTTGCCCCACCTTTTAAGTTATGGGCCTTTGTAACACTAGCATTACTTAAAACGCGTCATGACAAAATTATAAAGTCAATATGTTTAATGCATTAGCAATGAAGAGCCTGAGGCTAACGCTCCTCATGCTACCACCACTGTGTTTTGCTGTAAGGATTAAAATTCTACATTCTGATCAGTAAAACCTGAAGCTACAAATATCTTAAATCCTCCTGAGTGAAAGACGGGCATTAACAAGTGCATCCTGATATACAGACACAAGAGTTACTGTTTTACACCAACTGAAGCTGTTAGTAAGGATTCCTTCCCAAGACTCACCGAGAATGGACACTTTACTAAGGAACTCTTCGTACATCTTCCTCTTTCTCAGGGTACTTCCCTAAAAAATACACACCATGTTAATTTCCAGTTTACAAAACCAGCAGCGAATTGCAAAGCACCTCATCAGTAGCCTGCATTCCTTTACCATCAGTATTCTCCTGTAGCTGTCTCTGTCGATGCCCCACAGTTTAACGTCGGTCTTAGCTCGGACGGTAGCAGCACGGGGAGTACCATAGATCAGTGCCAACTCACCGAAACTGCCACCTTCACCGATGCTGGTTGCCCACTCGTTGTTCACATAAACCTATTCGGGTCCACAAGCAACAAACAGAAAGAACATTTACTACATCGCAAGCATCAGGCAGCAAATTAAATGTTCACAGCACCACATTCAGGTTCTTAGAAATTGTCAGATTGCAGGGCGTTGTTGATTATTTTTCTATAGCAACGTGCTTAATCTGAGCATTAAATAATAATTAGGTGAAAAAGAGACGCTCACGTCCATTTCGCCCTGGTCAATTACGTAGAAGTTGTCACCTTCATCACCTATGGGGGAAAAAAATAAAAGGCATTTAGGATCAAACAAAAAAACAAAAGGAGTTTTTTTTAATTTTTTTTATTAATTATATAATGTCAAACCCTGCAGAATAACAGTCTCCCCAGCGATGTAAGTGACTGGGAACATGGCATCAAATATATCACTGTGTGGGGAAAGAGAGAAGCGGTTAGCGGATTATGACCTGAACTACTAAATACTGCTTCTGAATATAAATGTAAAATAAATTCGTACCTTCTTTCATTGTCGTCCAAGTGTGAGAAAAGCACGTTCTTTTCGATAGCTTTAGCTAGCGCTGCCATGGTCTTGTAGTCTTTAGGAATAACCTTTAAAAACAGACATGATACAGTGAAAAAACAGACAATAAGACGTCCTGTCAGCTGTTTTTGAAGGTTACTAGTGTCCCGAGGTGTTTATAATGGATATTAACGCTGCTGACCTTTCTCACGTAAGATGCAGCGTCCTCTTCAGTGTAGACCTCAGCGCTGATTGCTCCTCTTCTCCTACGGCCCTTTACCACCGGGTTCATGGGAGGAGAAACCTCATCTTCACGTGAGTCTGAACGTGAGCTTGCCTTCTGCTGGTTAATCAGCTGCTTGGCCTCCTCCTGAAAAGATCACGCAGTGAGAATCACCGAAAATTCTGAAAAAGTGCCATTTTGCTAACGATACTCGCTGTTTTTTTTTTTAACCTATTTACTGCCGTCCAAAACAGGAAGGAACAAGCTCATAAAAAATATGAGAAGAGATATGACAAGCTCATATAAAATGTTCTCTATTCTCCACAGTAAAACCAGAACCTACAGCATTGGATCATTTTAGAAATTCCTCACAGGGATAGAGTAGCACTGACACTCCACAGGTTCACATGTTTTATCGGTTCAATTGTAGCTTAATAGTTAACTATATTTTAAATAGCCTGCATGTTTAAAAAAAAAAATTGGACAATGATTAAACGATTGAGGCTGGTTTGATTTTCATTCAGGTTTCATTTTAGATTTTACTGATCTTTCACTGGATTGTGTCTGTATTTTGTGTGCAGTAAATTTGTTTGCACATGAAATGATGCAATGTTTGACCTACATGAATTTATTTATTTATTTATTTATTTTTAAATGAATTGACACTTCTTTAAACCAATGACTTGTCTAGTCATGTGTATGACTAGATACATCAGTATTTTAGGGTAAGCATGGTCCAGTCTGTCCTTGCCTGTGTGGACATTTTGTTTACATGTTTGTTTGTCTGTTTTCATATGGATGACTTCCAAATGCTGTAAATGTAACAGGAGGCAGACCTTTTCAAGCCTCTCGAAGTACTCTCGGAGGAAAGCCATGGGCCTCTCGGGCCGTGCCGTGCACAGCTGCACGATGCAGTCTTTCAGCAGCTGCTGGATGTTGTGTTTCTGGACATAGAGCTCGCACTCACGCAGGCTCCTCTCCTCTTCACTGCTGGATGCCATGCTGACCTGTCTCTATTCACACCTTCTGATCTAAAGGCAAAACAGAACAAGCTGTTAGTGCAGAAGGAAGACAGTCTAGCACTAAAATGTGATATTAAATGATTAATTAAGAGAAAACAAAGCAGGTAAATGCCTTAGAATGTGGTGCAGCTGATATACATAATACCCGCTATACCGTTCACACGCATCTTACACATGGTATTACGCAGCTCTGACACTGGACATGTACCGTACCACTATAAAGAAACCCGTGGGAGTGTTTAGCTTGGCAATAAATATTTTATAAATAAGATACTTTCACCACTTGATTGAAACATCTGTAACTTTTATGGACAGAGCATGGTATGGCCTCGCTGCCAGACTGTATTCTGCTCTCCAACACTGTGTCCTGCCAGTGAAATATTTTCCTTATAACATCCAGAAGGTTTTATCTATCGATCGTATTCAGCTGGTGACAGCCACCTTACTGAATTGGGAACAAATTGTGAATACATTTACAGCATTTAGCAATCGCCCTTATCCAGAGCTACGTACAAAAGTGCTTTTAAGTCTCTATCATTGAATACATTAACTCTGGTTACAGACAGTCTAAGTTACAGACTTAAGATACCATGAGCCTAAAACACTGTTCAAATCTTATACACACACACACACACACAACACACTAACTCAAGTACTTTGTGAAGACTGACAAAGGGGGTTAAATCATATTACTACATAAATTATTACCAACCCAATCAATAAAGTGACGATCAAGAAGAAGTGTATATTTATACCAAGGGGAAATTTAATCAATAGGTTCAACCTAGAAATAAATAATAGACAAACACGATGGCTGATCAAGTCACTCTGCTTTCAGGAAAGCATCACAACTTAATATTTTAAACACCAGAAAGAAACTCGAGCATGTTGCATGAGTTTCAACATTCTGGTCATGATGAAATCAGAATATTTACAATAAAGCAGTTAATGCAGCATGAGGCCCACTGAGGCGACGCCATCTTTTTATTTGTGTCATAAACAAATAACACTGGCCGCATCCCAAACGCCTCCCGATTGGACGGCAGTACACTCCCCGGCTTGCAGAAGCCATTATTATTAACATTATTATTATTATTATCATCATCATTATTATTATTATTATTATTTCACGCCCTGCCTTAGTGCATTTTCATAAGACATGGGCAGCGATTTGGGAATCAGCGTACAGCATATTGCACAGGCTGCTGCTTAGCAGTTAGCTATTCAGCTACATTACCAGAGGTGCGCTAAAACCCGGTTATCTGTGGTATTGGGCAACGCTATGTAATGTAATAACGAAAACACAACCTTACCGCCCTCACCCCCGAATCAAGCTAAATTCATTTACCTAGGCTTTTAGCGTGTTATTAATTTCTCTTCAGCTGTCGAAGGGTTTCTCGGCTCCACAGGAAACGGACGAAACCAATCCAAAACTGCCATTGACGTCAATTCGCCTCTTTGACACGGAAGCCGTAACCATTGACAACCTTAAAGGGAACGTTAGACATTTTTAAGTCCCCGATATTCATGTATGTCTTCTCATTCATTCTATATTTTGATAAGCAAATGTTAACCATTTTTTGAAGCGCTGTAAACGCTACACACCAGCATTACAGTAATTTCAGTCATGTGCACGAGTGTCCAATGAAGTTTCATATTTATATATGTACAGTACTGTGCAAAAGTAGAATAGGAGTTCTTTTGGTAACTCTGTCACACTCGCTCCTTTCTATTTTCATGCAAAACCCAGGAACCTACATTATTGAT
>JAOTRN010000053.1:19062297-19081154 GCA_028566695.1 Bagroides melapterus
AGACATCATAAACTTATAGAACAAAATTTGTACTACAGATAATATGGTGCCTAAGACTTTTGCACAGTACTGTACATTGCCATGACACCCCTCATCCTGATTTCTCTTTATTTGTCACACTAAATGTAGCCTTTCCCAGTGGACTCTGGGCACCCAAGGTGAGCCAGGCCCCAATCCATCACAAGGCATAATTACACACACTCTCACACGTTCATTCACATACTATGAAAAAGCTGGAGATGCCAACACATTCCTTTTGGACTAACCAGAATAACCATGCTAACTCTTAGTTCCAGATCCTCACATAAAATGTATCCTGAAATAAGAAAATGTTACATGTCACAAGTGTGAAAAAAGTAACTGGCAACCCCTAACTGGCAACCCCTAACTTTAATAACCGTTTATGCCACTATAACAGTGACAAATGCAACCTGATGTTTTCTATAACTGTAGCTCAGTCTTTCACAGTGAATTTTACAGCGCTTCAGATGTTCAACTGTTCTTTTTTTATTTCCAGGATTACTCATCAATGTGCTCCTGGAGGAATTTTGGTAGGCTGGCCACTTATGGGTATATTCCCTCACTTCTGCTCAAAATTTTCTCCCTTTGGAGATATTGAATCTCTCTGCGGTTCACTGTAGTCTCATAGCCACAGAAATGAACTTGTAACCCAACTATTTCATACTAAAATATCTTAATAACTTTCTCTTTCATCTCTTCCAGAATTTTCGTTTGATTGCAGCTTAACCTGCTTCACATTTTGCATCAAAAGGTTTTTATTTCAGTGATGTGTGGTAGTAATCAGGCCTGGGTGTGTTCACTATGCTGGAACCAAATTATTTATTACATTTTGTTAAGATTTTGATTGAGGATCTAAATGGGCAAACACTTTTATTTTCCATCATTAAATGAAAACTGTATATTGGCTTTACTCTTGTTGTTTTTTTCTGGGTTGAAGATCTAAAACAGTTAAGTGTTACAAATATGCAGCAATGAAAGAAATAGAAACTCAGAAATAGAAAACCAAGCAATTACAACATATGAAAGAAATAACAATATGCACTGCAGGTAAAGCTGTAAGAAATATAGTCATGTGTGGAAGAGGTGCTGCATAGGTAAAGTTTAACCTCCTGGCAGAGGCAAGCAGACTTGACTGTCTAGTCTTTAGGTGGAATTCATGTTGCTGTAACTTAGAAGCCTTTATTTTGTTGTTATTTTTGTCACATATACATCACAGCACAGTCAAATCCTTGTCAGCTTTGGAGGATGGGGTCAGAGCACAGGGTCAGCCATGATACAGCACCTCTTGAACAGTGAGGGTTAAGGGCCTTGCTCAAGGGCCCAACAGAGGCAGCATGGCAGTGCTGAGGTTTGAACCCTGATCCTCCAATTAATAACTCAGAACCTTAACTTCATGAGCCACCACTGCCCCATCAGGGACTGTTGTTTGCTGCTTTTTATTAACTGGATATTTGACTTTATTCATTTATTCATTGACTTTATTCAGTTCCATATGTAAGTGGTTTAATGACACAATCCTAATAATCAACATAAAAAAATAGTTGGGATCAAACACAGTATAATTACAGACTGAATCAGGCTCAAAAGATTTTCCAAAAAGCAAAAAAACACAAGAGGAGGAAATACCTAGGTGGTCAGATACACAGACAAATAAAGAGGGATAAATAATAGATTAGACAAACTCACACACAATATAGCAAGCATTAATGCACAAGAACTCAGAACTCACTTTCATTTTTACATGAAGCATCCTTGTCCTTATAAGGGTAACAGAAAATAGAAATGACAACCGCAGTAAAAGTCAGAGGAAGGTGTTGTCTGGCAGCTCGGAGGTCATTTGTTCGTGACTGGAATGACAGCATTATATTGTCTATAAGTGTTATAGTGTCCTCTTTCCACCCATCCCGAGGCAGCCTGAGATTGTTCCAACTCCTGCCAGGATGTAGGACTAGGAGATGTTCCAGGTTCAGTTGGATTCATGGCTTAATGAAGTTTTCAGACATTCAAAGAGGAGATGCCCAACTACATGTGGTCTTGAGGACAACAACTTCTGAATCAATACACAGTTGTCGGACTGTATGCTTATAATTCACATGCTTCAGTGTCACCCAAATGAGGATGAGGTTCCCTTTTGAGTCTGGTTCCTCATAAGGTTTTTTCCTTTTCCTTCTAAGGGAGATTTTTCCTCGCCACAGTCACCTCAGACTTGCTCACTGGATATAAATACAAACACATTTATATATGTCTAGTAATTTAGAATTTTGTAATTTTTCATATTTCCTTGTATAATATTAAACCCTTTGTATTATGTTCATTTTCTGTAAAGCTGCTTTGAAATAATGTCCATTGTTAAAAGTGCTATAGAATTAAATTTAATTGAAATGAATTATTTTGCCAAACATACTGATGGTGTTTAGGACCAAGTGGTTTTAATCTGTCCATAACACACAATGTGAGAAAATTTTAAATTCCACAATATTTTAACAAGTCTCTCTCTGAGTAAAGCTCCTTTAATTTAGATATTTAATCTTATAATGATGAGATACTTCAGATCATTAGAAAATAAGGTACAGTAGAATGGCTCAGACGGGCGTCTAAGCGCTGAGATTCAGTGAAGGTTATGATTTACAAGTGCTGCTTTAGATATTTTTGCATTGCATGGATCACATTTTTCTACTCAGGTTCTTGTGATTTGTTCAGGTTTCACTGCATCATTTTCCGTTTTATTTCCTTCACTCATAGATGTACAGTAAAATGGCAAAACAACTTTATATAAAAGGGAAAGGACAGATTTCCATGAATCCTCCCTGCCTGCTTGGTTAGAACCGAAGAACTTGCAGTATGATTATAGGCCTATTTGACTGCAGTTGTTGATTTTCCTGAAGCTTCTGTAACCTCGTGTAACCTACGGACCAGCTGAATGCCAGAGCAGATTAGAGGAGAAACATTTTTAGAATTCAACAGCACCATAAACCCAGCTCTCACATATCTGCAATCATCCCAAAAACACAAGTTTGATTCTCATTCCCATGCTCTTGGCAGCACTAGTCACCACTACCATGGCCAGGGAGGAAATTCTTCTCAGAACATGGGCTTGTGTGGCCAAGAGGCTGGAGTAAAGATGTCTCTGTGGAGGAATGGGTTTGAATCCCACTTCTGCCAGTGAGACTTTTGCTGTGAGCGTTGGGCATTAAGCCTCATTCCAAAGTCTTTAAGGTGACTCACTCTGTTATTATGTGCTGTGGCTGGCTGTGACATCAGATTTCACCTTTTTCAGTTCGGTTTGTAATGTCTAGTGACGTATTTGTAACGTTAGCTGGTGTTGGAGTTGTGTTTTTGCTTTTGCGTCTGCTTTTTGCCTTGTTTCCCTTTTTTGACTTCTCCTACCTACCGTCTAATAGGTAATTAATTGTCCTCAGCTGTGCTGGCATACCACTCATGAGTGAGGCTGTATAAAGCCAAGAAGAGGAGAGGAAGTAGTTTTCTTTTTTTAATAAATAATTAAAAGTGCTGTGTGAGACCATTCCTGCTTGCTGAATGTAACTGCTATTAATGTTACCGGTTACCTTCATTGGGCTCTTTGTTAATATCTTTGTTTTGTGCTTTTGTTGATGTTCTGGTAGTAGTAAAGAGTGACTATTTTAAAGATCGCTTTGCTGTCTTAAGGGTTCCTTATTTTTCTCTATATTTCTTTCTTTCTGAGGTTGTAGGGAGGTTGGTGCCATTTTTATTTATTCCAATTTTCTCCTGTTTTGTGGTTAGAAAGGGAGTTAAGGAAGTTGTATCTTTCTTTTTTCTTTTAGTTTCCTTTTTAGGCAGATTGCTTGTTTGTTATTTTGGTTGGTAGTTGAGAACATTCTTATTTATTTATTTTTTGTTACTTCCATCCAAATTCCTACACTAAAGTGAGATGTAACAAGTTCAATTCTATTTGTTTGTATAGTGATGTTAATTCACATTGTCACAAAGCAGAAATAAACAGAAACAAAAATATCATTTTTGAAATAATATAAATGTAAATAATGTCCTTTCTACAACAGTTTGTATTTGAGTCGAATTAAGCACCCAAGAGCTCCTGAAGAGTTCACCACAATCCCAACACACCTTTTGTCTCAGTCTTGCATTTAATTTATTTCAAATTTCAATACCATTTCAATCCAACATCGGGTCTGAAATCTGACACAAAATTTTATTACTAATTATATGAACCAACTTGAGTTGGTGGAAAAAAAGTGGAGTCTTTGAGATATTTAGACGAGTTTCCCAATATTTGCTATGTCCCATTTTTTTTTTTTGCCTTAATAAAAATGTGACCTAGTAGTTAATTAATATCACAAATTTAGTTTGCTTTTAAACATTGACTTTTCTGAGTTTTGATCCTTGCTGTATGTCAAGTGTCCACTTGCTGATCCACCTTCATCAAGCACCAGCATGAATGAAGCGATTCCTTGGTTATTTGACCTTCTTATTCTTTCTGTCTTTATAAGATAGATGAATAAAACATTTTTTACCCATACTGTTCCAACACTTTATTACTAGCCAAGTAAAACAAGGTTCAACAGATGACGTGGTTTGATACATAAACAAAATTTGAAAGTATCAAATATTTTGAAAATGTCAATTATTTTCCAAGTATTTTATTTTATTGGTCATAATTATATATCAGACACATAAATTATTAGAAATGATTATATCACATTGATTTATAACTTCTGCTTTTCCAAAGAGTCGTCTACTAAACCTCTTATAATACAGTCGATTAAGATGAGAGCAAAATGGTGAAGGAACGTCAACACAGGAACACCTAAATTTCAAAGACTTGATATGATTAGAAATAAATACTAACTAATGAAATTTAAATTGCCCACCATCTTACTCTCCCAGAAAGAAAGGGTACTAAACTAAACCTTACCTTAAAAGTCTATATACTGTAACTTTATACTGTAACTTTAAGCACTTACAGCACTTAACTAGTAATGTGACGAGTAAAGTAATTATGTCACTTTTTGTAAGTTATAACCACATTTCTATGTGAAAGGAACATCTTAAAGCTGCAAACGTTCATAATACACCTCACTGACAAGTTAAGGTAAGCCTAGCGTTTTAAATGCGTGTGTATGGACGGAGCAACTCTTGGATACCCCCTAGTGGCCATGAGCTCTTATTGCGCCCATCTAGCTTTAATTTTGTTAGCGTAATTCAATTCAATTTTATTTGTATATATTTGTGTATAGAATGCAGTGTCTTTAAACTATACGTTCCAGCTGTTAAACCTTCGGATCAGAGGCTTAACCACTGAGCCAGCTCTTCCTCGTAATCTCCATATTTCATCTACAGAATTACTGCTGACCTGGACTCAAGTGAAAAATACAAGAAAACAGAATGCTTAGGTTCCATAGTTCAAACATACACTATATGGGGATTTGTGCTCATTCAGACGCTTTCCTGTTCATCCAAAAAGTGTTCACTGGGGTCGAGGTCAGGGCTCTGTTCAAGACACTTGAATTCTTCCACATCTTTTTTAAAACATTTCTTTATAGACCTTGCTTTGTGCACAAGGGCACAGCCTACAGCATACAAAGGCTTGCCTTACACTGTGTACTTTCAACTTTCTGGCACTAGTCTGAGGAAGTGAATAGTTGAGAGTGATAGTTTGGGCAATTGATAATCAGATATCCACAAATCTTTGGATAAATAAGAGCTTTTTACAGTTGAAATAGTTAACCCTGGTTCATTAAATCCCAGCTAAAAGGATTCCTGACATTTCACACCCCAGGTTATTTTCCTTATATGCATATTTGTGCCATCAGCAACCTTGATTAAATAATTAAAATCTTTCACGAAATTCCATGATGCACGTACTGTTCAGATTCTTCTAAGCATATAGCCTGTACAAGTTTGGCAAAAGTGGTGCTTTAAATTAAAGACGTGTAAAGTTTCTCTACACTGTAGTGTAGTTGTGCTCTTGCACTTACCCGGGGTTTTAGTAAATAGAGAAATGGATCAGCTTAAAGATTAATCAAAAGCATTGGGAAAAGACACTCAATTAAGTACTTATATAAAGTAAGCCTTGAGTGTTTTTTATTTGTAATATTTATTATATTTTTGTAACGTAATTAGCACAGACTTCATCTGCAGTCTCTACACTGTAGCCCAGTTGGTGGCGATAGTGAGTCTAAATGCTGATTCACCAAATGCCGGACAACACCAATGAAGAAAAAGATTTTTTTTCCCCCAGCTATCAGAAATCTACAGTAATAAATAAATTTTATTAAAATGATATAAATATCAACGCTGTGAACCGGGACGGTCCTGTAATTTCACGACAGCAGCAAGTGGTGAGTAGTTGATGTAAATTATTAATACGATAAGCTGCTCTTCAGTGTTTCTGCTGCAACATCCACAATAAATCATGTGGAACAGCTAGTAACGTTGACTTTATTGCTAACACAAACGCGGATAACGTTCAGTAAAAACCGATCAGATGTTTACTTATTTACTACGTTTTGCCTTCCCTGTGTTAGCTACAATACTAACGAGTCAACAAACTTATAGTAAAGCTAAAGGATTTTGCTGAAGTGTCTCCCACTTTAACAGCCGGTTCTGGTCACTCACTGTTTCACCGCGATATTAAACTCCACACAGTAACACAAGCGCTTACATTTAAACATCTATAAACAGTTGTTAAAACACGTATTGTTTCTGCTGATGTTTGTCAGCCGACTGCCGTCGTTTCAGGGGAAAGTAACTCATATCTGCTCAAAACGTTGAAGTTGCCCAGTGACATCACAGACTAATTTGCATATTCATCGATCAGTCAAGGTGATTTGCTTATAAGAAAAGCAAAAAAGAAAGGAATAGAATAGAAAGTAAGGATTATGTTTTTTTCATTGTAGAAAGATGTCATATTCAAGCTAAACACATTACTAACCATGTAAATATTTGTCTTGTCAGATTGTAAGGACGTTTCAAATTCACATTTTATTTGTCACATACGCAATCATACACAGTACGACATGTAGTGAAATATTTTACGACTGTCCTTGATATAAATAGCCAATTATACTAAGGTAGAGAATAAAAATTCAATAAATATATAATATGACTGCTTGCTAATTTTTTAATCAAGGTGGCGATAGATTTTCTGGGGTATCAGGTACCATAATGTCAACAGGAGGTCTTCCAGTTCCCGTACGTTACGGGGTGGTGGTGATGTAGTGTAAACCTGCTTTTCCGAGTGCAACCACAAATGTTCGCTTGGGTTCATGTCAGGTGAATTTGGTGGCTAAGGCATTATCAGAAAATAATGTTCCTCGCACCACTCCTTGACACTTCTGGCTGTGTAGCTTTGCACATTATCCTGTTGGTAATGGCCATCACCAGCAGGGAACACAGTTGCCATGAATGGGTGCACTTGGCCTGCAACAATGTTCAGATACCTGACCGTTGTCAGGGATTGTGCTGTTGGGATAAAGGGGCCTAAACTGTCCAAAGAAAGAATTGCCCACAGCATAACACTGTTGTAGCTGCCAGTGATTTGTCGCACTGTGGCCGCTGTGAACAATGCGCAACCGTCTCCGCTCCCCTCTGGCATCAATGAGCCATGGAAGACACACAGATGGACAACGGTTCATCATTTGGCCGTCCGTGCACCAATTCTGATAAGTACACTCTACAGAGGGACGTAAACAACTTACAAAGTGAGCTCTTTCTGAGATAGACGTTCCGAGATGTCATGCCATCACAAATTTCTTTATCTAAATCTGCAGCTTTTCCCATTCTGACACCGAACACACTACCGAAAGCGGGTCATTGGGTGGTAGATATACTGCTCTATGAATTGCACCTTCTGCACTTCTGCACCTTCTGTACTTTCTGTGCACCTTCTCTACCTTCTGTAGAGCTATTCTTCATTCCCTTCGCCATGATTAAAATAAAAAAAAGCAGAAGCAGTCCAAAAGCTTAATGCTGATGTTCTTGTGTTAATGTGGGTTTTTTTTTTAATAACTTTTGTTATTATGGTCACAAAGTTTAACTTTGTTCTCATCAGACTGTAATCATTAACCCACATGGCTTAATGAGATCAAATGGAAAATGTTTGTTAGGCAGATTCTTGCAATGTAGGGAGCAACCAGTTACATTTAGGGCATTTAACAGACCCCCTTATACAGAGTGACATACAAAAGTGCTTTGGAGCCTCTATTTGTGAATATGACACTGATATACTAGATTACAGACTTAGGATAGCATCAGCCTTACAATCTGTTGGGATGAAGAGCACAATTTAAAAACAAACAAACCTAAATGCACGGAACAGGGAAAAACTAAGAGCTAGTATTTCAGGAAGAGGTGGTCTTCACCCGTTGTATGAAGACAGTAAGTGACTCAACTGTTCAGACATCTAGGGGAAGTTCATTCCACCACCTCGGTTCCTGAACAGAAGTCTGTATACTACCTCTTACACTGAGAGGTGGTGGGACCAGTAGAGCAGTGCTGGTAGATCTGAAGGAGCGAGGTGCATTGCGAGGAATTGGTTACGTCACAGAAGTTGCTGCAATTCTTTTCATGTTGCTGTAGTCCTTTAGTCCAGTTTTTAGTCTGCTCTTCTCACCAATTTTAGCAGAAGCTTTTAGTAATCTTGCTTTTTCAGTATTCCAAGGTCTATCCCTGTCCTTGGAAATGTTTTGTAATCCTCCTCTGATTGAGATCCTCTAAGTGACCCATGACTCTTCCAAAAAAATCCAGCTTTAATTGATCACAACTGTAAACCAATTAGTATTTAACGAGGTTGAATGTGATTGGTCGATACAGAACACTGACCTAATCCCAATTCTTAAAGGTTGTTCACACTTTTTCAAGGTACACATCAGAAAACTTGTGGTTTGTGTTTGTTTGTCAGCAGATTTAATAAAGCCGGTTTAGTGTTAGTTATCAGGCTTTATACAAACTTTACAGATGGACTCATATCCTGTCAGTCCACATCTTCACTCCCGTCCTGGCCATGTCTTTATGTGACCTGTCACTGATCACACTACAACAGTGAAGAAGGAGTTTACTGTTTACTCTGGATCTAGTGAAAGTGGAGACGGATATCAGGTGCCAGGTTACGATCAGTCAAGTCATAACCACGGCAGTCGAACCAAGGGCAGGTTCGGGTTTCCTTGTCCTTTAATGAACTTGCTCCATTACTCCATTAGTAACTGATCTTGATTCTTTTCCTTTTCTGATTTTATTTCCCTGTTATTTTTTTAAGTACAGTCATTCATTGTCAGTGCACGAATGTAAGATTTGCCATGTTGTACAAGCTTAAAGCTAGACCACAGACTCCTGTGTAAAGTGGCTGTAAAAAGGCAACGCTTAATCGAATGGCTTTCTCAAGTTTGCTTAAGGCAGCGGCGACTCCTCCGTGACTTCTCCGTGACTTCTCCGTCTCCGTTCACCTTCTCCTGTTCCCAAATTAGCAAGGCTCCACGGTGTGTTGCGGTGACTTTTGAAATCCCCTTAACAATTCATGCGCCGCACCTTACAAGACCCAACTAGGGTCCGTTCTTTGTTACTGATACCGATATCAGATAACTTGAGGACATTTTCCCTTGAGGAAATTAATTCAGTGCTGAGTTACAGTGGTCTTGTATCTCGTGGCGTTCGTAATGGAAAGTGTATAGGAAAGAAATTGTTAAAATATTTAAAGGTTGTTTTTTCTTTTAGCCACCTATTAGATCGCCTTGCCCTAGTTTTCAGGTAGCGTTTGTTTATGCCGAGATTAGATCGATCTCACCTTTAACGAAACCGATGCTTTTGCTTCTTTAAACAGGATGAGGATGTCCTCGCCGGTGCTGGTGCTGGAAGGCTGCTGCAAGGTCTGAACGCTGAAGATGGAAGACGTTTTCTTGCTTTCATTTAGATGATCTGATGATTTTAATGATTCAGAAACCTTAAAAAAAAAGGAAAATAAAAGCCAGGTATGTAAGACTAATTCAAGTTCACTTCTTTGAATGATTATGTATTTGGATTGTTGATGAAATATGATGGACATCGATTAATTTCCACTTTGCAGCTCAGTTTGTTGAGTAATTGTTGACGCACTAAAATGCATTATATATAGATATAATATCTAAACTTCCCTCTTGTTACCACTTAAACTTTTAGATTTTGATTTTCTTTTATGTGAAAGACTACGGTCTGAAGGAATTGTGGTCTGTTGCGTGTCTGTGTGTCTCTTGAAGGTAGATGCAGAGCTGGAGGTGTTATTTCTCGAGGCTCATGCGTCTCTCAGGGCACTGGGTCCGATTCTGTCCCCGGCAAAGACGACCTGGACTGCTCCGGCAGTTATGGAGCTACGGGAAAGTCATCTTCAACTCCCTTTATTTCAACGTCCTCACTAACTGGGACACGGTGCTCGACTCCATCTTCGAACCGGTTTACTGGTTGGTAGACAACCTGACTCGCTGGTTTGGGGTGGTGAGTTCTCCCACCTGATTTTTTACTTCGGTTTAGTCAGTAATCAGTATCAGTCCTTTTTTTTTGTTTTTTTGTGCTTTCTTAGTTGTCACTGGACAATCATTGTATATCTTAACCTAAATAAACCTAGAACGAATTTCACACAAGAGTGACTTTAGTGAAAGCAGAATAAGAAAGAAGAATAAGAAAGTTTTAATAAAGAAACCTGATTGTACCTGCCTTATATTTTGAACAGCTGTACTTTTGCTGAAGGAACGTGGAGGAGGTTGATGAAACGTATTTTGTAAATAAAAATACAACAGCAGCAGCAATGTAGCTCGGATCAAGTTTCCTCACCGGTGCTTAAAGGACTAATGTCTGTGTTCTGGAGGATTAATCACACGAGGGATGTCACACCTTAGTGTTTAAGGTGTTGGGTGTTGAGGTTGAATCCCAGGTCCACCGAGCTGACACCTCTGGGCCCCCGAGCAAGGCCCGTAACCTTTGTCGCTCTGGATAAAGGAATCTGCCAAATGCCGTAAATTTAAATGTAAATGTTCCCTGTATTCTAAATGCTTGTATAAGAAATGGCTCAGAAGATGTTAATTACGTTCTTTGATTAGGTCTCAGACACGTGTTAATGTGGTAAAGGCCTCTTTAAAAAGAACAATCT
Organism: Bagroides melapterus; assembly: GCA_028566695.1. Lineage (NCBI taxonomy): Eukaryota > Metazoa > Chordata > Actinopteri > Siluriformes > Bagridae > Bagroides > Bagroides melapterus. Next base: position 19,073,432 of record JAOTRN010000053.1, read on the forward strand.
GAAACATTTTCTACATAAAATAAAACCTGGATAAAGCCAAGATATTAAACTTTGTCTTTAGATCCGACTGTACATCAGTACTATACATCAGATACTTGTCTTGGCTCGTAGGTTCGTAGTATCTCGGAGAATCCGACACAGTGGTGCTGGAGACTTTTTTTCTAATCAAAACAAACAAACAAAACAGCTGAAGTTGACTGAGATCAGCTCACCAGCTCGGTTGTTTTTCCTCTGATCCCTGAGTGTGTTTTGAATTTATATATTTTTTTTCCTAAAGGTATTTGTATGTCTGGTGATCATTCTGACCACGTCTGTAGTACTGATCGTCTACCTCTGCGTCCTGCCGCTGATCCTCCGCACTTACCCGGCGCACTGGGTCCTATGGCACGTGTGCTACGGCCACTGGAATCTTGTGAATATTGTTTTTCACTACTACAGGGCTATCACCACATCGCCTGGACGTGCTCCACAGGTTCCTCATCCTCTCCTCTCTTAACCTAATTACAGTACTATTTTATTACGAGTGCAGTAAGATAGACCTTAGAGAGTTCAGAGGACCGTAACCTTATCTGATCTGCTCTAAATTCCAGGAGAAGACGGACGTTCCGACTGTGACTGTTTGTAAGAAGTGTATCGTTCCCAAACCGGCGAGGACGCATCACTGCAGCATCTGCAACACGTAAGGAAGGATTTGCTTTCGATGCATAATGAATGAGCTTCAAATATTTAATGATACCCGACTCCTTTTATTAAAGCTGTTAACAGGACATAGTATTTTAGTTAGCTGTAGCTGTGGTGATAATTACTGTTACTTTTATCCTTATTACAGTAACCATACTCTGTGTCTCTGGGTCAGCTGTTCAGGACTGAGAATTAACACCAAATTTGTGTTGTTTTTTTTTCTCACAGGTGCGTCTTAAAAATGGACCATCACTGTCGTATCCTTTTGTCTTTAGTCTCTGTACCTAGCTTTATGTTAGCTAAAGCTTTGTTTGCCCTTCGGTTGGTTTTATCCCTAACCTGTGTGTCTTCCAGCTTGGTTAAATAACTGCGTCGGACATTTCAACCACCGCTACTTCTTTTCCTTTTGCCTTTATATGACCATGGGCTGTATCTACTGCAGCATCAGTGCCAAAGACATGTTCATAGAAGCTTACTATGCCATCGAGGTAGGCAAACTGGAGTGTTTTCACAGGTTCAAGAGCTAAGAATCGTCTTCTCCGAAGGATGAATCAACTCATGAGCTGGCTCAGAGTTAGGGGTATTGATACAGCAAGGGCATTTAACTCTATTTCTAATTCTATTTTATTTGTATATTTATTATGTAATTTTATTCTAAATCAGTTTTATTTGTATAGCAATTTTAACTATGGACCTGTTGAGAAATATCTTCAGTTGAGCAGCTTTATTTCAGTCATTTAACAATAGCAGTTAGCTGTAGCAATTCTACAGCTTCTGTTAAAAATAGTGTAGAGTCCTGTGGAACATAGGAGATGAGGGCTCAGGAAGAACAGGAGATGTAGGAGAATAATGAGAGCAGTGGGAAGTGTGAGTGGGAGTTTCCAGCTCCAGAGGGCAGGGCTGAGTTTACTGTAGCAAGGAAAAACTCTATGAGGAAGAAACCTTGAGAGGAACCAGACTCAGAACATAACCCAGCCTCATTTGGCTGACACCAGAGACTGGGATTATAAATTATTATAAACACCAAAGAGTGGGATTATAGAGTAATATAAACACCAAAAGGTGGGATTATAATTTATTATTAACACTGGGGAATTTCCGAGTCAGTGGTGTGTCTGTAAGAAAACATAAAGAAATTCGAAAAATATTACCATCAACAACAGACTCTACAATGTTTTCTGACTGAAAGGTTCCCAACTCATACACCTGTAGTTTCCCCTGCTCGTAATTCCTACTTTATGGTGGCTTCATGTGCGTTCAACTCGTAAATACCATCTTTTTCCACCGTTACTCGAACGCACCGTTATACCATGTTTGGAAAAAATCTGGAATCGTGCTTCGGTTCCACAGTACTGGGCTGAGTGATGATGTCACTGTTATATAATCTCATGTGGAATATATGAGACAAACAAACCATTAGAAGGAAACAAGTACGTATTTTAATGAGGATTTTTAAACCTGGGTTTGGTCTGGAGTTGATCATTGAAGTGGGTCATTAAAAAACAGGCATGTTCTTGTTTAGAAGTTTGAAGGTGTTCATGCAGGAAGATCCAGCGACTTCCACACGGCTCTGTTACGGCTCCATGAACCTTCAGTATGCTTTTAGACAGGATGGACAAAGAGACTTCATAACCTCACTTGTCTTCAGTTAATTCTATTTTTTGTCTTGTCATGTTACCAAGCAAATGATTTTAAAAAAAGTCACGTTTATCAGCATCATCATCCACAGTCTTAATAATATTAATAATATTTGTTTAAAAAATCTAATTAAATCAGGGTAAGATCGAGAGACTTGTCTAATAACATCATGATCTTGACCACGTGTTGATTCGATGCGGTTTGCTCAGCTGACAGGCAAGAAATGGTTTTTATTATTGGTTGTATTTCTTTAGTTTATTCTCCTAGAAACATTTATACGGATGAATTTAGAGACGTCTTTGACTTTAACTCCTACTGCATTCTGGATCTGTAACCGAACGTTTTGTATCATGCTCTAGTCCTTCATGTGAACCGTGTTCTTGTAAAAATTCATCTTCTTCTTTTTTAAATGTTTCTTCATAAGAGCTACTATCAGACTCCTCCACCTCATTTCACTTCTGAGGAGAAGTTTTTCCATAAGAGCCTTCTTTACCTGTGGGTGCTCACCAGGTAAGACATCACCAGTGCATCTGTTACTTCAGTTTTCAATTTTTTTTTTTTTTTATTTATTTAAAAAAATATATAATAATAAAAATACACACATTGTTCCTTTTCTCTTCAGCTCAGTGGCAGTAGCTCTAGGAAGCCTGACCATCTGGCATGCTGTACTTATCACCAGAGGAGAGACCAGTGTGGAAAGACACATCAACCGCAAAGAGAAGAAACGCCTGAAGCAGATAGGCAAGGTGGGCTTTGTGATTTCTGACCATTTACAGCTGGATTTATGTCACCGCACATCTGCGGCAGGGCGAACTTTCTACGCGGATGATCAGATATTTCTGTGAATTTTACAGCTTCAGGGAAATGCTCACCATGAAGCAAAGACTTCTCTTTAATACACCCTGTAATTAATCAGAACTGATTTGATCATGATCTCAGAAACATTTTTGTGCATAAAAATTCCACTCACCAATATAGGAGAATTACAGAAGTCCTCAGAGGCCATGTATTATTATATCTTTACTTTCTTGTTTTGTCGTGATCACGACTTAATTTCCCTGATGATCTCTGCACACACCCCATTGTTAATAAGTAATGGGTTATTAAAACGTTAATCCTTTATTCTCATGAATACTGTCAATTGTTTTGTATTCGTTTTGTCGCGCGTTTTATTAAATGATAGTTCTGTTTGTCTCTCTTTGTTAAATGCCGGACATTTATGTGGAGGTTTTTATTCACACGAGTCTCTGATCAAAGTAAAAGAGCATGTGATCATCCATGCTTCATCATTGCTGCCTCTAGAACATGTTCTTATGCATAAAACAAGAAAGAAAAAAAAGATATACTAATGCATGGCCTCTTAGGACTTCCGGAGAGAATCAGTGAGAACGCTGAGCTTGTTCATCCACCCGAATTCTGTCGCTTGTTTTGTTCTACACTGTGAGAGGGCACTCAATTTCGTTGGACTGTATTACAGTGACAATAAAGAATTATTATTATTATTATTGAATTTTTTTCCCGCCCAGCATCAGCACCTTGTAGCTCCGCCCCTCTTCTCTGAGAGTCGAGTGAACGCATGAAGTTTCGTGTATTCGCTTGAACAAGTGCAGCATCCTTTTACTTTAAGCGCATGTATTCGTGTGAACACACTGCACTACTCACACTATTTAGGGCATAAGTATGCGAATTGGGACGCACCTGATAATCCCTTGTATTAAGATTTTCTTACTTTACGACTCAACAGTAACTCAGATCTCACCTCCCTGTACAGGTTTTCAGGAATCCGTATCATCATGGAAGAATAAATAACTGGAAAATGCTGTTTGGTGTGGAGAAAACGAGGTACGAAATGTATACGCTGTCATTTAAGTTTTAATGAATAAAAAGCGTTTGTGAGCACTGGGTTTAATACGTATTTTTAAAACGATTCTTTTCCCCAGTCAGTGGATCACACGGGTGCTGTTACCCTCGAGTCATCCTCCTCACGGTGACGGACTGAACTGGGGCTGTTCTCCGTACAGACACGACACCATGGACACTATCTAAAGGTTTCGTTTCAAACCAGCGGATTCCTCGGTGCACACATCTGCACTTCTGTGAGCAAAATTCAACCTGTGGAGTCTTTTATCCAGCGGAGTATTGCAGCGTGTTAGGTGTTAGCGTCTTAGCTGATTGATTGTACGTGCCAAAGATTTGCTGCAAAACGATTTTTTTCTGGATGTGTGAGTATTTTCTGCGATTTCCTTGCGGCACACAGTCTACTGAATTATTTTAGTGGGTGGATTTGAGCTCTGTACATTTCTTTGAACATCTGTGATTATCCAGGGGTCCAGTTCTTGTTTTCTGGAGAGATTTTTGTAGTATTGTGGAAAGATTTTAAATTGAATGTATTCAGTAAACAATTCAAACATATTTTTTTCATAGCTTCATGGTTTAAACATTTAGTTAATGAGGATCAACTCTGACGAGACTGAAACATTTCATTAATCAGCAAAACGATCATTCGGAGCTGTGCTCCATACAGACGAGCAGTTTTGTAAAATAATGGTTTTTTTTTAAATAATAAATCATGTTTCAAGTAGACGTGCTTGTCTTCTCTTACATCCGAGACGAAGTCACGTGGATTCCAGCATGAACGCTGTTTAATAAACACACACATTTACACCAGTATAATAATGGAGTTTAATTCCGTTTTAAACATTTACAAAGATTTATTGACATGTAAATATCGTCACTATCTATATCCTTGGCATAAGGTTTCTTGTGAGGCTTCAGTGTTAGTCTTTCCAGTGAAATGAAAAAGAATAAATCTACACTATGGCTCTGAGAACTGAAACTGATGGAAAAAACTGTTAAATATTTTATGTATGGAAAGTAGGCAGAATGTAATACTTGCTGCATCTTGAGCTGTGATCCATGGTTTTAAAGTAAGTTAAAATTTCTAGAAAAATTTTAAGGTTAGTGCGACGACAAACCAAGTCTCCGTAGCAAGAGAAATGTATTTTCTGAATCTCGTTAACTTCACCTTCAGTAAGAACATCTTAGGATCATGATGGACATGGAGCGTCTCCTGGGAATACAGTGGAGGAGGGGGGAATGACGCTCCCTGTAATCGGACGCCAGTTCAGCATGGTGTATTGTAGGTATTTAAATTTAGCAAAGTTAATCATCTACCAAGAGCACGATTTTTATCTCTCCTCAACCTCATAAAGAAAGAGCAGGTCAAACTCCACCCAGACACTAACCTGGGATCAGGATCAAAACAAGATCCCTGCAGACCCTCCTGTCACTCATCACCACCTGCTTTATTAAATCTACTCTGGAGACTAAGCTGAGCTAGTGAGTTGGCTGTCAGTAGGTAGGACTTGCAAGCTGGGACTGGGAGCTGTTTTAAATCAACATTCCTAGTATTAAAGGGTTCTGAAGCTAGTGCGTGTTCCTGTAACTCATGGCACGACGTGTGTGGGAGAAAGCAGCGTATTTGTTGGTGTAAAAGGAAACTGTGGTGAAAAGTAAAAAACATTCTGGCTTTAAGCACCAGAAATCTTGAAACTGACAGAAAACGTAGCAGGAGTGAGCTCCACCTCCAGCTCAGTGCATTATTTTAGTACATTCCCTTATTCCTCTTCGAGTATTCCCGATGCCTAGACGTCTACTTCGACATCTACATCGTCGTGTGGGATTAGTTAGAGCGATGTGGTGCGACCAAATATGTAGGACTGTGTGGAAGAGACTGGGGGTGAACAGCGGTGCTCTCGTCTTCACCTTCACCTTCCTCCTGGACCCCCTAACAAAAACCTGTAACACACACAAGCATGCCTGGTTCATGTGCTGCAAAATGAACAGGGTTTAAGGATTTATTACTCTGATGTGACGCACCATTCGCTCCGTGTTGCCACCGCTTCCTTCCTCACAAGTCTCTTCCTGTCATCGAGTGGCTTAGCAAGACAGCGCAGGACCCTGGCACGGAAAGGCAACACCTGCAGCGGCAAAAAGGTCAGAGTCGTTTACAAGCACAAAGGTCGTGCACATGATTTACTGTATCAGGCTCTTACCATGTGACCGGGCAGGCCGGAGAGGGCGTGGATACAGCGCAGGGTGGCAATCCTTACTTTCTGTTCAGGAGAAAGGGTTCGAACGGGATTATTCCCAAACCAGCACCAAGACAAATCAGTCAGTCAGAGCTGATATGCTGAAATTAAAGTGTGAATGGTGTACCATGGCAGAGCTGGTGGTCAGAGCGAGCAGGCGGGTGAAAAGAGCCTCCAGCTGTGCGGTGAGAGCAGGTGGAGGTTCCAGGAGCAGTGGCTGAAGGCAGGAGAGAGTGGAGAGCTGCACCGTCTCGTCGGGACACGACAGCGCTTCTAGAAGCAGGGGCAGCAACTGAGCAGCGACAAGAATAACAAAAAAGGTTTTCTGTCAAACAAAAGTAAAATTCCAAGTGATCAGCTGTAATAGCAGATTATGAGCAACTTGATTGTACAAGCGTTGCTCCGACTGATCCACTCACAGCAGGAAGCTCTGTCAGTTGTACTTGTCTGGGAAGATTATTGACAATATGTGACAAGGCCTTCAGAAACACAGACCTCTTCTCTGAAAAAAAAAACACACAGACAAATATTTTATTAGAGAATACGTTAAAATAATCCAGTACAACGTTCACTGTTCGTCTGGAAATACCTTGCTGTGCACCGTTAAAGCCTTGGACGAGCTTAGCTGAATTCTCGCTGAAGAATCGCTGGCGGTACATAATGCGCACGTCGGCATGACAGCTGCGGTTCAGCACATCTGGAGAATCGCTCATAAGTAACGAAAAACTGTCTGCTGCCTGAGAACTTAACTGATCGTTGCTTAGAAGGTAGAAGAGCTGAAAGAGAAATTTATAAAACACAAAAGACAAGCTTTCAGAATTTAAATGTGCAGTTTCTAGATAATCTGAATGAAGAATGAATGAAGATCTTAATTTAGCTTAAACATTTCTAACTAGGAATCTTATATTAAGAGTGATCCAGGACCTCAGAGCAACTGAACAAGAAAAATACAACAAATTTAAGCTTAGAGAGGAGGCAGGGCTAAACCTGTTATGAGTTGTGACACATTCTTATGAAGACTGTGATTGGTTGTCCAATTCAAATAAACATTGAAATTAAAATTTGGTCTATTATAATCGGTCCAATTATAATTGGTCTACATGTTATTTGAGACTATATCATGTAGGGATTACGTTCGTGACAGGTCATATTAGATATATGCTGATATACCTATACAGTGTATCTTGAAATGCCATAGCGGCTGATATATATATATATACACACACACACACACACACACAGTACTGTGCAAAAGTCTTAGGCACCATATTATCTGTAGTACAAATTTTGTTCTATAAGTTTATGATGTCTGC
>JAOTRN010000053.1:19199657-19210135 GCA_028566695.1 Bagroides melapterus
TCTGTCTAGACATGCTGTGTAGGTTCGGTTGAGGTAATGTTAACATTAGCTAATATTGGCTTTAGTTATATCTGTCATATTACGTTACACAAAACTGATACCACTTGTTATTTAGCTAATGTGGTATGTAACTGTAACGGGTTCAGCCTCTGCAGCTTCCCCTGATCGCCACCAGAGGTCACTATCACCTGAGTACTAACCACTCCCCGGACTCCAACTCCCAGCATCCTCACTTCTTTGATTACGTGCAGCTGATGCTCATCATCGGCCAGTACTTAAGCCACTCTCCCTCACAGACTCACTGCGAAGTCTTGTTTGCTTACCCCTTACAATTCCAAGTGTTTTTTCCCTGGATTTACTGTGTTTGTGTCTTGGACCTTTGGATTACTTTCTGCCTGCCCCCGACTTCCTGCCTGTTCTCTGGACTACTCTCTATTGTGTTTGCTGCCTGCCCTGACCCTCTGCCTGTTTATCGTTTTGCCTCCTGCCCTCTCTCATTGTTTTGATTAAATGTTTGCATATGGATCCTCGCTCTGTTGACCCTGCTTTACAGAAGACTTCGCCAACAATGGATCCAGCAACCGTTCATCAGTTAGCTGCCGAAGTCACTACCTAAGCTAGCGTGCTAACGGCTCACCAGCAGCAGCTTGAACGTCTTCTGGCTTCTGCCACCCGAGCCTATTCCACCGCCAGTGAACCCAGTGTCCCCGGCTACACCCCTTAGTGGTGCCACGGCTAGCCCGCGCCTAGCTTACCCGGAAAAGTTTGATGGGACACCAGCTAAGTGCAAGGGTTTCCTATTGCAGTGCTCCTTGTTTGTTTCACAACAGCCAATGCTATATCCCACTGAAGAAAGTCGAGTCGCCTTTGTCTGCTCACTTTTAACCGGTAAAGCCCTGGCTTGGGTGACGGCGGTGTGGAACTTTGACCAAATGACTTCCCACATTCGCAAGTTTTTTACGAAGCTTCCAGGAGGTGTTCGAGCCACCCAGAGGAGAGGATAGCGCTGGTGAACAAATCCTCACACTGTGCCAGGGAACGAGCACGGCCGATGAGTTCGAGCTAAAGTTTCGCTAGCTGCACAAACTGGGTGGCCGGATGAACCGCTAAAGCTACACTTTCGTAGGGGCCTAAACTTTGAGTTACAAGCGGAACTCGCCTGCCGCAATGAGGGAAGAACTCTCGATCAGCTGATTGACTTGGCTGTCTGCATCGACAATTTAATGCGCTCCAGGAAACCCAACCTAGTGACTCACCCTCTTTCTTTGAGCTCACCAGCCTGCTATGAACCAGAACCCATGCAGGTGGGGCGCGCTCGCCTCACCCCAGAGGAAAGAGAGCGCAGTTTTTGCCTGAATCTCTGTCTCTATTGCGGCCAGGGAGGCCACCGGATAGACACCTGTCCCACACGGCCTGAGCAGCAGCCCTCCTCAGCGGTGAGTTCTCTTACTTATCTGCCCAAAGGTGTCTTTGTGCCTGTTGTGCTGTCATTTAGAAACGCAGTCTTAGATACGGTCGCCCTCATCGACTCAGGGGCGGCTGGGAATTTTATGGATCTAGATTTCGCTAAAGCTTATAATCTTCCTCTCACGCCCTGTCACTCTCCCTTAACAGGGGCGGCGCTAGATGGACGGCCGCTGGGCGCTGGCTGGGTTCGGCACACCACCTCCTAGTAACCCGGTTATTCTTGGCCTCCCCTGGCTCCAACAACACAATCCTCAGATATCATGGGCAGATGGCCAGATCACACAATGGTCAACCAAATATCTTGCTCACTGCCTCCAGGGGCCCGCAAAGCCACTTCCCCGAGCCAACACTGCCACTCTAGAGCATCTCATCCTGGCTAACATAACACAAGATTATGCTGACCGGATCAAGGTGTTTAGCAAAACCAAAGCTACAAAACTACCTCCCCATCAGCGCTATGACTGTGCCATAGAACTGCTTCCTGGTGCCATCCCACCTAAAGGCCGCATCTTCCCCCTCTCTCAGTCAGAAACAGAGGCCATGAGGACGTACGTGGAGGAAGAATTAGCTATGGGGTTCATCGTCCCCTCTACATCACCAGCATCAGCTGGTTTCTTCTTTGTCACAAAGAAAGACGGAAGCCTCAGGCCTTGCATTGATTACCGTGGCCTAAATGATGTCACAGTCAAGGTCCAATACCCATTACCTCTCGTCCCCTCTGCAATGGAACAACTCCGCTCAGCCAGATACTTCACTAAACTCGATCTACGGAACGCCTACAACTTAATTCGCTGAATCAGGCTGAGCAGAACTACGATGTGGAGAATTGTGAGCTCCTGGCCACGAAGGCAGCCTTCGAGGACTGAATCACAGACAAGCCAGGTGGGCCCTTTTCTTTATGCGGTTCCAGTTCACGGTATCCTATCGTCCTGGCTCCAAGAACACTAAGGCTGATGCCCTCTCATGACAGTTCGAATCAGCCTCCTTCCCCAGACCCTATCCTACCAACCACTCTCATAGTAGCACCAGTGCAGTGGGATGTGATGACGGAGATCTCGGAGGCCCAACGCTCCAATCCTACATCTACGGACTGTCCCTCCGAAAAAGTCTACGTACCACAGATTCTAAGAGATTGAGTCACCCGACAGGTCCATGACCACCCTAGTTCCGGACATCCAGGCATCTCGGCAACCATCCAGCTACTAAGCAATAAGTTCTGGTGGCCCTCACTCCGCACAGATACCATTAACTTTGTCAAGAATTGTACTATCTGTAATACTTCCAAATCTTCTAAACAAGCACCAGCAGGCCTGCTACAGCCCCTACCTGTCCCGCACAGGCCCTGGTCTGACATCGCCGTTGATTTCCTCACTGACCTCCCCGAATCCAACGGGAACACAACCATTCTCACAGTCATCGACCGATTCGCTAAATCTTGCCGCTTCATTCCCTTACCCAGGCTACCCACAGCCCTAGAAATGGCCGAAGCCCTGTGCAATCATGTTTTTCACCTCTATGGACTACCAGAAGATATAGTTTCCGACCGGGGTCACCAATTTACTTCCTGCTTTTGGTCAGCCTTCTTCAAGCTCCTGAATGTCAATGTCAGTCTCACCTCGGGCTACCACCCTCAGTCAAACGGACAAGTCGAACGCCTCCACCAGAAGATCACCCGCTTCCTGAGGTCGTACTGCCAGTGCAACTAAAATGACTGGAACAGATACCTCTTTTGGGCTGAATATGCTCAGAATTCTCTGCTCAAGCCATCAACCGGGCTCACACCATTTCAATGCACCCTCGGGTTCCAACCACCTCTCTTCCCCTGGTCCGGAGAGCCTAGTGAAGTACCAGCTTTCGACGAATGGGTCAAGATGAGCCACCTGGAGTGAGGCCCATGTCCACCTCCAATGAGCAGTCAGGAGGATGATGATACTTAAGTACAGATTATTTCAGACACAGGGGGATCGCCACCGCCGTCCCAACCCAGAATTTACTCCTGGATCATGGGTCTGGTACTCCACAAGAGATCTACGGCTCCGCTTACCTTACCTTACCTTGTAAGTCCCAGGTATGTGGGTCCTTTCAGAATTATTAAACGAGTAAATCCAGTATCATACCGGTTATCTCTCCCTCCTCAGTATCGTATCTCACCCACTTTTCATGTCTCTCTGCTCAAGGCCGCTTGTGCTCCGAGAAGGGGAGGAGGTGTGCATGAGGCCTGGAACCAGGTTCTGTAATGGGTTCAGCCTCTGCAGCTTCCCCTGATCGCCACTAGAGGTCACTATCACCTGAGTACTAACCACTCCCCGGACTCCAACTCCCAGCATCCTCACTACTTTGATTACGTGCAGCTGATGCTCATCATTGCCCAGTACTTAAGCCACTCTCCCTCACAGACTCACTGTGAAGTCTTGTTTGCTTACCCCTTACAATTCTGAGCGTTCTTTCCTGTTGACCCTGCTTTACAGTAACATGGCATTAGTTATCAGTGGATAGTTGTGGTTTCTGTTTTTCTGTCATGGACAGCCCAAACCATTGTCAATGTTTTTGTATAGTTTAGCTTTTATCAAATAGAATATGATCATTGTTTATAAATGTCAAGGGCAGTGATACAAGGGCACATGTATGGAAACACTGACACTGTACAGTTCATTACAATACAGTTCACGAAGTTCTAAAAGCCTCTTCTTTCTTTCATGCAAGTCTTATTTTTTAGGTGGTGCACTTATTGAGAGGTTTAAGAAAGAAAGCACCACAGCATGAAATTCATAATTCTCCAAAATATTAGTCTTGCTTTTTTATTAGTCATTTACTTCTACTTTTACTTTCTGTACTTGAATACATTCATGAAAATACTTTTGATACTTAAGTACAGATTATTTCAGACACTTTAATACTTTTACTCAAGTAGAATTATATTGGGTGACTAACTTTTACTTGAGAAAATTTCTAACAAAATACCTGTACTTTTACTCAAGTGTGGCTTTATACAACACTGGGGCATAGGGTGGAGGACAGCTGGGATGGGGTGCCAACCCAGGGTAGGGCACAATAACAAGCAAACATACACCTCTACAATTTAGGAAGACTCTCATATCCTGGAAAGCTCACCTTCTCCACAGCCTCTTTGCTGGAAGAAGACTGAGCTACTGCCTTCTCAGGAGAGGTGAAGGAGGACACGTCGGTGCGGCAGCAGGTTTTGAAGGCAATGCTGCCACTGGGTGAGATCAAAATGGAGCCTGGGCTAATAACACTGCACAGATTACCAGGACCTGGTTTAACACAGTAAACAACAGCAGGGGAATATTTGATGTATAATATTTGTATGCTTAAAAATGGAATCAATGTATTGATGGTGGTATTATGTTCCATAGGGAACTGCAAAACTGGAAATCTTCATATGCATCTCTGTACCTTTATTTGAGATGCTTGTTAAGGTTTCTGCTGCAATAATGAGGATTGCCCACACCTCATCCTCATCCAGAGGGGACCCTTGGACCTCAAGCACATCTGAGAGGCTCACAAAAGTACTCATGCTTTCTGCAAAAGTGGATCAATTTCTGGAATTATAGAAACTTTCCTTAGCCAAGACATTCTAAAAAAATGTTGTATGTAGTTATACTTCTTGCTAAATAATATTGTTATTTTTGATATTGCTGTAGATGTAATGCAAATGTGGGTAAAAAGGGATTTATAAAGCTAACATGCACGTCAAGCATGACTTTAAACGTAAATAAAGATGCTCTTATTTGTCATCACTTACGTTTGGTTACGTTTTTTCTGTAGCGCTCCATCGTGGCAATGCCCATTGTTAAATGTAATTCAAAATTCAAATTCAAAAAACAAAATTCTGTGTTTTGTAAATTAGTGTCTAATTACTGATATATTTATTTAAGTCACATAAATTGCTCTAAAAAAAAAAAACAGCAATGCATTTCAATTCAAATTCAATTCAAATATACTCACAAATGATGTTTTCTAGGTCCTCAGGTTCTCTCAGGAGTAATCCTCTCCAAGCATGCTATATGATAAGTCTCACATGCTTGCTGGGAATGAACTACAAACTAAAGATTTCACCAGGATTCACTTCTTATGAATAAAATAAATTGTATGAAAATCTTAGGAATAAATCATACTTTAGACTTAAAGCATGTATGGGTGGGTATAGTTTATTCATCGCTTTATTCATTGCCTGTTTCTTAAAATGCTGGACAGTGCATTTGTTTGTTCTGTTCTTAGATAAACAGACATAAGAACTTAATTGCATTACCAGTGAGGATAAGCAGTTAGAGAGCCGACGCGCTTACATGTATGTGTTTGGTAATCTGACCAAACACCTTCCTTTGAATTCCAGCAGTGTGGCCACAAACTTTAAAAAACCTTAAAAAAGATTGATGTGATATAGAAAGTGGGAAAGTAGGAGAAAAAGGAGGTCAAAGAATTCGAGAAACAAATCTAGTATGGTAAGGAATATGATGTTTATTTTGCAGTTCCCTGCTGGAAAATCCAAACTAGTATGATAATATACTGGTAAGCTGGTAAGTGCTGGTAAAAAAAAAAACAAACAAACAAAAAAAACTGCAGTACACTGTGAAATGAGATAACGTTGCTCCATGGTCCTGGAGAAACGCTGTCTCATTTCTCTGTGTACTGAGTAAGCTATATATAGTTGAAATGAAAATAAAAGCTTCTTGACTTGACTTGATTTGAAACTTTGGAGCTTTTCACACCTGAAATAGTGCACCTAGTGTGTGTAATTTTCTTTCAGGTTTCACACTGCTTAAACATTACCCACAGTGTACAATAAATGTCTAAGGTTAATAATGTGATGTTTTACACTGTACATTCTTAACCCCCTTGAATCTTATTTGCATATTTGCACAGGGTTTTATAACAATAATTACATGAGGGTAAGTGAGAAGCCATCTGCTTCACTGTCATTTAAAGAAAAGCATACACTAGTTGAGACAATGTATTTATCAGTTTTGTCAAATAATAAGGAGGCTGGATAATAATAAAAGATGATCTACCAGTCTGACCGGCCTGCCCTGTGTTTGGCAGCTGGTCAGACCAAACTGGATTTTTTAAGCAGGCTTGACAGTATTGTCTCACTTCTGCCAGTGTGCCCTTTCACTGTAGTATTTAGTATGTCAATCAGGGCCTGTTTCAGCCAGTTTTATTAAGATGGGCTGGTACAAATAATAGGTGGGCAATCAGTGGTAGTGGCCCCAACTTTGAATCTAGTTCTCTCCATTTCACAGAGTGCTAACTTGCTTTGGGTAACTAGTTAATATGGCTGGGATTGGTCGAGATTCAAATCACTAAACGCATGAACTGGGGCTGAAATTTTTTAACTATATAGAAGGGAAATCTTATAATCACTCTATCTGTTGTCACCTAGATGACAATGGGTTTTCTTTTGAGTCTGGTTCCTGTCAAGATTTCTTCCTCGTATATTGTCTCAAGGTGTTTTTCCTTACCATCGTTGCCTCTGGCTTGCTCATTAGGGAAAAATTTATAAATTTAAAATATTTATCTGGAATCTATACATTTCTGTAAAGTTTAATTAAAAAGTACATATGGGGACAGGGCTTAAGTATACAATGCAAAAATTAACAGAGGCGGGATGTGGCAGCCAAGGTTTTGGCCTACTGATCAGTAGGTTGGTAGTTCACATCCCAGGCCCAATCTGCCATTGCTGGGCCCCTGAGCAAAAGCCTGTAATCCTCAATTGCTCAGTTGCATAAAAAATTGTTTGGGCATTTGCTAATGCCGTAAATGTAAACAGAGTTGCTAAATAAAAATCCCACTCCATATACACTGTGTTTTTTCCCAATACAATGTGACCAGTATCAGTTTATATCCTTTTCTGTATTATTTTGTGTCTTTTTTTAGCATTCAACTGCACAAATTGTACATCATTCAACCATCAACTACTGTAGGTTCTGTACATTTCCATAAATGTTAAGACAATCTTAGAATAAAATGCACTGTATTCATGAAGCTTTATATGGTAGCAATTATTTTAATGTGAAAGATATTAGAAAGGAAGTTTACCAAAATGTTCATTATTGCTGAATTTACATTAGAATTTATACTTAAAATGGCGTATAAGCAAACTAAAAAACAATAATGTGGAGACGCCGAAAAAAAAATCAAAAATGAAGGTGAAAAATGTCAAATTTGTATGCAAATGTATGAATAATCAAACATACGAATCAATACACAAATGTACATTTTTCAAAGTTCCAAAAAAAAAAAATCAATTGACTACGTTGAGACTTCAATCTACTGTTTTCTAAAAATTAAGTCACGTGTTACATTTACAGTCGCAACAATGGCAGCCATGGGCGCAAAAGCACAGAAACTGTCTACGTCACCAACACGCACGATTGCATGACGTAGTACGCAAGTCTCATATCCTGGCCTGGGGAAGGAAGGAAACGCAGCGGGCTCCAGGGTTTGCGGCTCAAAGCGGAAAATAGCTGGAATATTACATTATTCCCTTGTGTCTATCCAGAGAAGGAGTAGCGCGTTTTTTGTCTGAACTCGGACCTTCTTAAATACCTTTGAGAGTGTAAGTAGGCTTGGTATGTTTTTAAGGACTTTGTTTTGGGGACGGGTATTAGGCTCTGTTGTTGCAGTAGACATAGGCTGAATCCCAAATGGCTCCTTATTTCCTATATAAGTGCACTATACTAGGTTTCAAATAATGGCATCTACACTCACAGTGCACGAGCTGTAAGTCAAAAAGGAAACTATTTGGAATTCGGCCACAGTAAAACGTTGTAACCTGGCGGTTTAGCCAAACAGGCTAGAAAGTGTCAAAATGTGTTGTACAGTTGCGGTCTGTTGCTAACATTAGAAAGTAACACAAAATGAGGAACATTACACGTCCATATCCTGTATTTTCTTCTCATTATTTTGTTTCTTTTGCTCAGGCGTTGCGATTCATAACCCAGAGTTTATCCCCAACATGGCTGCTAATCTGCTAAATGTTAGTTATTTAGTAACGGAATGTAACATTACATTTAGTGTTACTGTTTGGCAGAATGAAAATTTGGTTAGTCTGTACACTGTTAATGTTAATCTAGACAGAACAGAAGAAAAACAAGAAGACAAGAGCAAAACAGGTCACCTGAAAGCTAGGGATGTCATATGCTTGGCTGTAATATCAACACACACACACACACACACACACACACACACACACCAGAAACACGATACAACATGACACAACTTGAAATGTTGAGCTTTGCTTTTTTTTTTTTCAAGCAAGAACTTTGTAGTCAAGCAAGAACTGTGTAGTTGCATTGACAAAGTTGACATAGCTCAGTTTTTGATATTACTTTAAGTGTATCTGCTTGATTTTCACTTTTTTTAAAAAAAAAAAAAAATTCAGTGGCACAAGATGGTAGTGTCAGCTATGTAGAATGTCAGATAATTTTTGTTCATTAATCATGGGTTGCTGAATCCCAAGTCCATTGCAGGGAACCAAGCGTTTCACACCAGGCACTTTTGTTGTGATCCGAATCCAAGCGCGATTGTTCCCATTCCCTTTTGCAGCATTCGTCTTGTTTCACTTAATTCTGTCAAACCTCAGTAAATTTGCATTCATCATTACATTCATGAAAAATCTCATGCTACACCTGTGTTGTAGAAACTGATGATGTCATCATCTGCTAAAACACATGCACAGATTTCTTTACTTCCTGAAAAGATGCTTACCTGAGTATGTTCGTATTCACAGGAATTGTGGCATAGTTCTAGTGCAACCGAGCTCACACCACCTCCTTCAGATAGGCTCAGGTTTGGTACTTCTCTGCTCTCGAATGCTTTCATGCTACTGATTTTTCATGCTGTTTTGTACCAGACTGATGGTGTGAAAGACCTTCATTACTCTCACAGCTGAGGATAGTGCATGTTTTTGGGAGAAAACCAGAGAACCTTGAGGAAACTCCTCCCACAGATTATGTGAAACTGTGAGACACCTGTGTTACCTGTCATAATCTCAACTGTCGTAATAGATTATATCACATCATTTTAGACATACCACTAAGTATTTTTAAAATTTAAAGTGCTCTGTTGAAGCTCACTGTGCGTCTGTAATGCAGGAGCAGCACAGTGCAGTACTTTACATTATATTTTCAATACAGTTCTCTCCCTGAATGTCATGTGATCTCAAGCTGCTTATTGAGTTGATTTGTTTGTTAAAGTTGGCCTGCTGTCAGCGAAGTAGAGTGGAGTGGAGTTTTCATGGACTAATTTTTTTTTGCCTCTGATAATTACTCTGTAATTATTAGATGCTTTTTTTTATTCATAGCGACTTAAAGATGGTTGAATCAAATCACTACTGTTAGAGGAATATTTTGCACGATGACCAAGTAAGAAGAGAGAGAGAGCGGAAGAGAGAGAATGAGAGTGTGGAGTGCCACTACTAACCACAATAAAGACAACAATAGGCTGTAACTGTTAGTAACTCTGATTTACCTTAAAAGGTAATAGAATAGCAAGTACACTTACACACACACTAGCTTGCATTCAGAACAAGAGAGCTAAGAGTGCCTCTTCACTGATGATTTATTGTTCTTAAACACTACTTCAGTCTTCTGGCTTTGCTGTGACAAATTCTGAAACCCTCGCCTTAGTGCCTGATATGCACACGTGCCCGTATCTTTGACATCCCTGGACCCGATGAAACATCAGTATGGTTTTTATAGTGAAACCATTTTTATTATTATTATTTTTTTCAAAGAACTCCATACTTTTGATTGCAAATCAGTCCATCCATTAATTTTGTGAGCTTCGGCCAAGATGCATTTGTGCTCTGCAGACATGAGTACATAGAACATAATTACATATGTGTCTTCACTGGTAGGAATTAAAACAAGAATCTGTGTTTGCCATTATATACGTATACATATATACACTATATACAAATTTTGTTCTATAAGTTTATGATGTCTGCATTATTATGTACAAGACCATTCCCTACAAAGATACACTAAAAT
>JAOTRN010000053.1:19225283-19235909 GCA_028566695.1 Bagroides melapterus
TGTTTGTGTGTTTGTGTGTGTGTGTGTGTGTGTGTGTGTGTGTGTGTGTGTGTGTGTGTGTGTGTGTGTGTGTGTGTAGGTGGGTGGGTGGGGGTGAGACTTGATTTAGTGTCAGACTGAAGCTAGCGCTGCATCTCCTCAATGCCATGGCATTCATCTGTAATGGCTGTAAATTTATAATTGAAGATGCTTTGAATTTCAAGATTACTGTGAGCCACGTTTCTGGAAGTTAAGCAGATGTGTTTACATCTCAACTCTTCCGTTCTGCTCCTGTTTTACAGTTAAATGCGACGCATCTTGAATGAATTTCCAAAATATTTGTTTGACAAGCAGATATTACTTTAGATGCTTTCTGATATGACTTAATGCTGAGTTCGGGTCAAAAAAAGCATTTAGTCAGTTTTTTCAATATTTTACAAAAGATTATTTATAATAGGCATTTTAGTGTACTTATTTAGTCTCTCTCTCTCTCTCTCTCTCTCTTTATTTTTTTCTTTATTTCTTTCTTTCTTTCTTTCTTTTTTTGTGATTTTGCTACCAGACTTTATAGACTCAATACACCATTTTCTTTCAAATATGTCTCTGTATGTGATCCATACTGTACAGGTTTTTGACGTTAAAATCAAAAAGAAAGTAAATTAAAGATTATTATTATTATTATTATTATTATTATTATTATTATTATTATTATTATTATTGGTCTTTAGTGCTTTGTACAGCTCGGTTGTGGAATGTTACAAGGCTCTTGTAAGGCGAACTTGTAAGGTTTTCTCTTCTGTATTTGACACAGCGTTTGTGAAACTCTATTTCCAATGTCTGTCAGTGACCCAGTGCATTTTGGGTATTCTGTGTCATTTAGACACTGTGTTTTGGGACATGATTTCAGTAGAATGTGTTCTCTGAATATCAGTATAGATAAGAAGGTATGATTTGAAGTGATTTAAGAATATAGCGCCGTATTGTGTAAAACTGGACTAAAAAGCGCTTTTGCTCAGCATTTACATCCATATAACATCCATATTGTGACATTATTCAATACGTTACTATGAACAAACTGTAAACTTCTACATTAATAATCCATAAGTAATTATTAGATTATCAAGCACAGTAATGATAATTATGATTAACTGATTCTATTTTTTTAGTAATGAATGCAATATAAAACACCATCACTGAGTAAACTTATGCCTATAGTAATGTGGGCAACATGAACACCACCTTGTTGGATTGCTGGGAAGGCTGAACACCAGCATTTAGTATGTTCATGACAATTAATAATGGAATAGTTAATATTATGTTGTCATTTATGGTTTGTTAATGTTGAATAAAGCTCTAAATCTTTGTTACACAGTCTCTCCAGGATTCTGCAAATTTATGATTAGAGAAATGACTTCAAAATCAAATAAAGTCTACAATATTCAGAAGAGCTTGCAATTTTTCATAATTACTGCAGAATAATTTTTAGATTTGGTCCAAGACGTGTTGTCTATTGCCAACAAATATTCAACAAAATCCATTTTCAAACATACTGACAGTGGTCATGAAAGTTCTTACATATGTGTTCACTGGCTTGAGTTTAAAAGATGTTCAAGAAGTGAAAATTCAGGTAGTTTTTGTAAAAAAAATAAAATAAATAAAAATAAAAAATATAAATAATAAAACAAAAAGCACAAAAAACTCTTAAGCTCTTCACTCTTCTAAACAAAGCCATAGCAAATTCAAGCAGCAACCATCACAAAAAAACAACTTAGAAATCCTGGAGGCACTGGTTAAGAGAACATTAATGAAAGTTGATACCTTATTACTGTCATTATTTATTTTGTTTTATTTTTTTGTAGAGGATTTTATCAATTTCAGCACATCTCAGTAACCTTCACTAAATAGGCTTTTTTTGTTTTGTTTTGTATTTTTTTTTTGTTTTTTTGTTTTTTTTTCTTTTTTTGCTCTAGTTGCCCTTTCACAAACTACATACCAGTTAGACTTGCATGCCGGCCTGTTGATGCAAAGCAACCAAACAAAGCAAGTCGATGCTAAAATCTTAAACCTGTATGTGATAGCGCTTTTCCTTTTCCAGTTCTGTTCATGTGAAAGTGCCTGTCATTCATTTGTAAATAATCCATACAAATTCAAACATCTTGGAAAGCGCAGATCACAGATGGTATGATATACAGAGTCTTTTTAATAAATTGTTGGAGTAAAAGTGTCAGGTGCACCAGACTTGGAGTTGGGTAGGATAGGTTTTTTATTTGTGTTTTGTTTTGTTTTTTTTTTTACTCAAAAGTAATTAAGCTGTGAATGGAGGTTCAAAGTTGGAGAAGCTAATGTTGATGTAATGGTGGTGGTGGTAGCGGTGGTGGTCTTTGATGCAGTGTTCTAGAATGTAAAATGTTACGTAATTGAGGGCTTTCCGTATGTTGTTGACTGGCAGGAAGCTGAACAGGAGATTGTGGAGGTCACGCAGACAAATTGGATGACTCTTTAATCAAGTTACAGCACAGGATTCTACATGTCTGCAGTTAGCTTTTTTGTTCTTTTTTTGTACTTTTGTTCAAAGTGCTCTTATATTTCTTTAGCCTTTCTTTCCGAAGGCTGCATCTAAAGAATTTTTTTTTTTTTCAGATAAAATTCTTGTCTTTTGATGAACTAGCTTTTCTTTTACTTCTTCGAATGTGATGGTGCAATTACAATTCTATCACATTTGAATGATATTAGAATTCTAATTAAAGTACACATTGATCAACTACCTCACTCCAAATTTCTACAACTTCTTGGATATTTAGCTGCCCATGAGGTGTCCAGGATGTGTTAATACAAATTCCATTATTTATTTATTTTGAAAGTTTGTCAATAGTTGAAAACGTCTAGTTTTGTACAGTATGTATATTTCACGTAGAAGTAAAAGGACTGTAATGTAAATTTTGGTTCTTTTTTTTTTTCCCTTTCCTTTTTTTCTTTTTTTTTTTTTTTTTAAACCGTTCATGTGCAATACCCTCTGCTCCATGTGCTTAACTTGCAACTGTATCTAGCTACAATATGTTAGCTGTATGTTCCCAAAGGTAGAGAAATGTTAGGTACTGTCAATTCTGTTTCAGCTAAAATGAAAATTCATTTTTAATTATGTACTCTGTGACGCTGTTATTTTGTGTCACAAACACTGACGATCTGGAACTAGACAGAGGTGTACGATTTACATGGCCCATGGATCATTTTAGTAAGGTTGAAAGACAAAAAAAATATATATATATGCCTAAAAGTCTACCCATGTAAGCTAGTCTGTAATCTTTGCTAGCAATACTGACAATGCAAAATCCTTACTCTGTGTGCACCTTCCTGCATACAGACTATCAGAAGTGCACTACTAGAATAAATGCACTGGGATCTCGCCAAGCCAATGTTAAAACATGTACTGCAAATAAATACTTCTGTTGGAATTATGCTTCTGCTTGTCTGATTCTGGAGCCACTGAAACCCAGATAATTAGCAAAACCTTTGTAAGATTTTATACCCGTACATTTCTTCTGTACAAGCTTTAGCTTTGTGTGAGATCTACTTGTGAGATAAAAAAAAAAATCTATAAACTATGGTTTGTTCCAGTTTTCCATTTAATTGAACATATTTGTGTACAGATACATGGCACCACATTAACTGGTCAGTGATTCCAAAAAAATAAAAAATGAACAACACTTAAGCACATTGAGATGGATTGTGGACATCAACCTAATATGCTTGACTGTGCTTAAAACCTTGTTTGACTTATGTCCAGAAATAGACTTCTATGCCTACTGAAGCCAGAAGAACATTCAACGATTTGGTCAATTAAACCAACAGACATTAGAAGTATTCAAAATACTGGGTGCAAATCAATAAAACATCTGTTGTAAATATGGCCATATCATTCATTCAGTTCAGGTTAGAATACAGATTTATAAACATTGACTGCTCTGTTATCAAGTATAAGAATTATTTTTAGGTGGTGTTATTAAAATACGATGCCATTTTTTTTTTTGACACATCCAACATGACATACACAGTGCATCCTTGTTATGCACTATTTTTGCACACTATAAATTAAATTCAAATTTAACCAACCAACACAGTGAACACATTCTTATAACATTATATTAACCTCTAATCACGTTCTTAAGTATCTCGTAAAATCTGAGAAGAACCATTTATGTCCATGTATAATGTGTATGGTAATGTGTCTTTTCATAATTATGTCTCAGAATCTCACAAGTCCTTTCATTTAAATATAATACACCATGAAATGTTTTCCATATCCATTCCAAAACACTGAACTACTCTAGTCAAGCAAGCCAGATGATCATTTTTCAACGCAAAACCTTCACAAAGGCACTGTCTTATTTCTGTTTTCAGGGTAGAGGTTAGACATTACATTCCAAACCAAATAATGTCAGCAATTTATATAGGCTTTGGTTATGAATGGTCAATAATTGTTGCATTTGTTGGCAAACTGTCTCTTTAGCTGGACTAAGAGCCAGGCAAAACAGCTGTAAATGTAAACAACTGGCTAAATAGCTTAGCATTACTGGTAGGGACTGGCTACCCCAACATCCACAGTGATATGTTGTAGACATTGCTGAGTAAGGCCTTGTATTCATCCTTACACACTCTGCCACCCTTTAGGTCCTTGTCAAGACAATCAAGTTTTGTGAGGTTAGAGAAAATAGTCCTGGAATAAACATGGAATTTCAGCCCACAGACTTCTAGAGAGACCTGAGGAAATGCTGAGACAGTACTGCCCGTAGTTACCACAGACTGTCCTTGTGGATGATTTCTGTCATGTCCTAAACACACAGAAACTTAAATGTCACTTGTTCTTGTTCCAAGAGCCAGGTCCCCAAGTGTAGAAAAGAAGTCCTCCATTTCTTTTTCCAGGAGCCGATTGCGGTTTTCAGCATCCTCCCGAGCTCTTTCAGAGTTCCTCAGTTTTATTTCTAGCATTCTTTGTTTCTTTCTTTCCTGTTCCATGTCATGCTCTAATCCTTCCATCTGGGCATGTAGCAGTGCACTTGATTCTTCCAGCCTGTAAATGGGGAAAAAGTATCAAGGAAACTTTGAGAAAATAGGTCTCTTTCAGAGACAAGAAAAATAGGGATACAGTTATGGATGAATCTTTAAAAATGTAAGACTTACTTGTTGATTCTGGTTTCATAAACCAACTTCTGACTCTTTAATTCCTCTTTCAGTGCTATTACCACACTGACCAGTGATGAGGTGCTTTCATCAGTGTCCTCGGCCATGACAGTGATGACCGGCACTACATTGTGTATATTGGCCTCACTGCTGCAGGTTGATACCATACTAGCACTAGCTTCCTCTTGTTCTGTGTAGTGTACTTCATCTACAGTTGTTTCTGGATCTATGGAATTTTCATCTGACTCTGTCCTGGTGTCTGCCTCTAAGTTGTCACTCTCTGACACTAAGATCTCACAATGTATGTTGGACCACTGAGTGCTGTCTACATTGGGAACATTCCCAGTGCTTGATGAGTATGTGACATTATCATAGGTTGACAGTCTTTGAGATGATCCAGAATCCTTTGCACGTTCACCGGTAGAAGTACGACGGTGCCCTCTCAATGACGAGAGTCCATTCATGAGCCAGTTTCCACTGGAGACGTTGGTCACATCTGATGATTGACAGGTAGTTTTGGCAGGTTGTGGTCGTGGTGAGGAACCTTTGAAAGTATATTTCCAAGAAGGTAAAGCTTTGGCTTGCTTGCTTGGACTGATGGCTGTCTCAGTTTTACCTTGGGAGACTGATTTGGGAGATGGGCCACCTGGAATTCCATCCAGGGAAGACGTACTGCTGCTACTGGGGTTGTCACTAGTGTTGGGGTTCTTCCCAGGAGGTGTCAGGCTTTGAAGATCTTCCTCAGAGATCCAGCCAACAAGGTTGGACTGCTGGTGTTGCTGACACTGAGAGGTCACCTCCATGGAGACTTCAGGGGCATCACACTCCTGATCAATATACAGCTGATCATGCTTGCTGATGAGGACTGTCATGAGATGCTGGACCAGGGAGGTTCCTGCCAAATGTAATGCCTTTAATTCCACATTACAAAAAAAAATACTATAAAATGTGGTCTGAAATAAAAAAAATAATAATCTTGACACCCAATTTGAGAGGTAGTGACTTTATTTTAAATTTTGTTTCTTTGATTTACTTTGTTTACTTAATTTCCTGATTGATGACCAATCCATACCTTCCATGATAGCTACTGGGTCCTCCATTTTAGGACGAAGAATGTTTGGTCCAAACACAGTAGCTAAGTTCTGTACACTCATTTTGTTTTCACCAGAGTGTGACTGTACTTCATCAAGGAACCTAAATTTTCAAACACAAGAAATTTTGTATTAGGCTGGAAGAACATTGTGTCAGTATTTAAGAAAGTTTCGAAAGCTTGTATTATGGACATACTTGCAAATATATTTTAGGAGGTTGTAGTTAGCAGAGGGAAGAGTCTTCACTTGCTGCCCTAATTCTTGTAGTCCCTGTGAATAATAATGACATAAAATAATAATTCCATCATAGCTCTTGTTCCAACAGTACATACGTAATACAAGGTGTCAAGTGCTCTTCAGCTACTTGTTTGGCAAAAGTGTGCTAGCACACCAGTATTGATAATTACTTGCCTCCTCTTCATCTTTGGCCAGAAGCTGAGCACAAGTAAGAAAATCATCATACTTGCAGAAGGGGATGACTGGCTCAGGCAGCTCTCTGAGGTAGAGCTTCAGCAGGGAAGCCACAGTGTGGACATCAGTGTTACTACAAATTGTTAAAGTGTTAGCCATTATAGTTCAGGAACATTAGTCACCATAGTTCAATAATTCATCTTACATCATTTTGGGTATAAAGAAGAATATACCCAGGTTGAGATGCCTGTCCATTGAAGGACTGAAAACTCCCTTAGTCATGCGAATGGGCAAATTCCATCCAGCCATCCAGACACTTATCCTGCATATGGTCACTATCAATATTACTATACATAGTCAATATAACAAATTGACACAAAATTTAATCCCTGAAGATAGCACTGGCCATGAAAAAGAAATAAAATGTACCTAATGTACCCAACATACAGTGGTGTGAAAAAGTGTTGGTTTACGGGCAAACACTTTTTCACACAGGGCCATGTGGGTTTGGATTTTGTTTCCCCTTTTATACCTTCATTTAAAAACTGCATGTTGTGTTAACTTGCGTTTTCTTTGACTAATATTTAAATTAGTTTGATGATCGGAAACATTAAAGTGTGACAAACATGCAAAAAAAACTAAAAAATCAGGAAGGGGCCCAATGCTTTTTCACACTACTGTATCTTCATGTTGATAACAATAAACAACATTTAGAGATATTGATCCAAAAAACTTGTACCTGTCAAACTGAGGTTTCTCTCCACAGTCAAATGCATCCTGAAGCTCTTTGACCAGGTTGGCTTGGCCTGGCATCCTGAAGAGACCCTCCTCATCAAGTCCTCGCTCCCTAATGAAATTCACACACTGCTCGACCAAAAGTGGGGCAAGTCGAACACCAAATTTCTTTTCGTACTGAACTGTGTCTTCCAGGCCTTGTCCAAAAATTCCTGGAAAAAAAAGACACTTTAACTTTTAACATACTTATACACAAATGGAATATTAATCCAATATGTCTGAATTAATCCATGTCTAAATGCTATTATATTATATTAAAGTTGTGTTACAAATATTCCATTTGTCCAATACATAGAATCTTGTGGAAAGATATTGTTTCTGTAACACAACTATAATATAAGACCATGTCTAAATAGCATTTTAAAAATCCTGCCAAGAACCTGATCTTCTCCATCTGAAGTCCAGACCACACTTCTTGTGATACAGCTGGTGTGCAGCACAATTACAGTTGTCATATACTGGGCAAAAGTCATAGTAATTCCCAGAGGAACATGAACTACAAAAGAACACCTGTTTTTCAGTCACAAAAAATGGCATCTTTTTGATTTTCTTGAACATCTGCTCGTTGGTATCCAATTCCTGTGTGTCGCATGGTGCTCGTCTTGTCTCGCAGAGTGAGACAGAAATAGCAACACTGGCACGTTGATGTCTGTTCTATCAAAGCTTAAAATCAGATGGAAAGATTTGAAATGAAAATAACCAAAATGGATTAGAGATTTAGTCCTTATTGTCCTTATTTAACACACCAGATTATTCCTTTGAGGTATCTCGGTGACTGGCTAAGGAACACTATGGCGTCAGTGCTATTTCTGTAAGTGGGGAAGTCGGAAACATTCCTGACACTTGATGGTAAGAGAATATCTCTCTAGTCCTACTTGGTATGGATGCTATATTTAGTCTACATGAAATCTACATTTTCATTTATTATTATTGTTGTCGTTGCAGGTCTACCAGCCCAAAGCCACTGAAGTTATGAGCATAGTTATAATGGGCGCAATTGCCCAGTCATAGTCTTCCTTTATGGTTTAACTGCAAGCAGCAGGATTTGTGTGATATGTACACAGAGAGGTTGTAAAATTATGATTGTATTAACTTATCTGTACTGAATTTATGACATTTTAGCTTTTTAAACACCTTATATGACATCCACCCATAAACAATCATTGATTTATATCAGTTTAGGGCTTCAGGTATTTGAATTTGTATTCAGGCTTAAACCAGAAATGGGCATGGCTTCAAGTGTTTGTGTGGTTATATTTGTTTGTACCTGCCTGTGACATTTTCAAACAAATTTATTTTCCACTATTTCCCACTTTATTTAAAGATTAATAGAGTACCTCCTAATTGTATCTGTATTTTAATCTGTTTATAATTTGTAACCTCCCTACTTACTTCCAAAAAAGACAATAGATTTATAATTTCCTGCCTAATTTAATAATACTTGTAAGGCATATTTTAAACACATGAAGTGTTCTAAAACATCAGGTAGTTTCATGTTTACCATGAACAATCCTGACACACCATCAACCTCACTCACTTTTTTTTTTTTGTCAGCGCCACACCACTCTTATTTTTTCCCCCTCCTTAGTTTCCAAGCATTATATGGTGCATGTTGTTACTATACTCACTAGACTCACTAGACTGTTCAACCATATTATTCAAATCCACTGAACGGGGAACAGAACAACTGAAGAGTTAGTACTCAAAGTTGATGTGTGTAAGGAGGAAAAAATTGGCATGCATAAGGAAGTGAGCAGCTCACATTGTGACATTTCCTAAACAGCAGGTCTTGTGGTGTGTTTCTGGTCTGCAACAGTTAATACCTACTTAAAGTAGTCCAAGAAATGACAACCTGTGAGCTAGCAACAGGGTCATGGTGCATTACATGGTAGCTTAGTGTTTAAGGTGTGACTACTGAGTGGAAAATTGTGAATCTGAATCCCAGGTTCACCAGGCTGCCTCTGCTGGGACCCTTAAGCAAGGCCCTTAACCCTCAATTGCTCAGTTTTATAAAATGAGATACAAATGTAAGTCACTCTGGCTAAGGGTGTCTGCCGAATGCTGTAAATGTTTAATGTCTACAGCAGAGCAAAGGTTACACCAGCTGGTCTGTGTGTGTTGCGTACCCGGGGATGAGATGGAATACCATTACCATGAAGGGGTGTACCTGGGCTGCAGTAATGTTTAGGTAGCTGGTATGTGTCAAAGTTACATCCATGTAAGTACAAGGACCACAGGTTTCTCAGCAGATGCAATATGTGAAGAAGACAAGTCAGTTTAGGCAGTGTGAAGATTTGTCAATGTTCTGCTGGGAAACCTTTGGTAACCCAGACACATACCTAAACATACCTAAACATACCTAAAATTGATGCATACCAATTACACCTCTTTGTGATAATGGTATTCCCTAATGGCAGTTTCCTCTTTCAGTGGGATAATGCTACACTGAAAAGTTATTCAGGAATGCTTTGAGGAACATGACAAACAGTCTTAATTGGCCCTTGCTGTAAGTTTCCATAGCGCCTTTGTTTTTGTTTTATTGTCAAATAAAAAAAACAATATTTTTTCTTTTTGTGTGACCCTGTGAGATGAGTTATTGTAAAAGAAAATGAGCTTAGCTGAAACTCATGGTGCAGTTCATAAGGCAGGATTATTGTGTGTATTTACAGGTATTTACCTCCTCCTAATGGAGCCCATATGACTCGTCTAATCGCCTTCACCCAATCGTCCATATCACTCTGAGAGTTGGCCATAAGCAAAAAGGTCTCATGACTAACAGGTGTCTTGTCTTTTTCACCAGCTGCACCTGGGAAACAGATTAAATATAAAAGAATATATTTATATGAATGGGAGAACATATTTTACATACATACATTGTTTTTTTAATGTATTGTATTATTTATTTCATGTATTTAATTTAACTGTTTCTAATTTAATTTACATTGTCTACACACACATACACACACACACACACACACACACACATATACATATATATATACAGTATGTGTGTGTGTGTGTATAGCAACGTTCTATTTATAAATGTGTACACAGTCAGGTCCACCATATGGGTATAGTTTCTTTGTTATACTGATTTTATATATATATACAGTGGCAAGAAAAAGTATGTGAACCTTTTGGAATTTCATGGTTTTCTGAATAAATTTGTCAT
>JAOTRN010000053.1:19245084-19262871 GCA_028566695.1 Bagroides melapterus
AACAAAATTTGTACTACAGATAATATGGTGCCTAAGACTTTTGCACAGTACTGTACCTCAATTCATTACTTTAATCTATAACTTAGAGTTCAGATATATTTGCAGACTGAATGAAAAACATCAAACCCCAAACACGGGAAAAGCTTTCTGTGTTTATAAAGTATGGGCATTTAAAAATAAACATGAGACTTGTACGTATCTAATATATAAAGAGACGGCTGCACTTCATCTGTCATTAGTTGCTCTGCAGGAAACACCTCTGTAAATATGATTATAAATAATAACTGTACCTTGTAGTAGTTTGTTCCTTCTTGGCTTGCAGCAGATTTGCCCCATGCTTTATCAGTGATGTCACTCATCACCTGAGCTAGTACCCCAACCCAGAATTGCTTTAAGTCAAGCTGGTTCAGTAGAACTCATTTAGAGTTGTTTGCACCAAATCAGTCAATCAATAGTTGAAGAACAAGCCTTCATTCACAATCTGTTATTTAATTCAGTAATTCAGGCAACCTTTAAAAACAAATGCTGTTTACATTTCTCCAAAACATTCAAAAACCCTGCTAAGCATAATTTATTCTATTCTCAATGTGCATTAATGCAATCCACTATGTCAATCCTTTTCAAAGGCCCCTTAGCCCAAGCCTGTCTTGAAGCTTCTGTTCCCTTTCTCCGTTCGTGTGTGAGTATTGAACGGGTTAAGTAGATGCAACAGTGTCACTGTTAAAGCCTGCATTTTGGGGGAAATTCCCGTCAGCCTACTGGCTTTTCCCACTGGTTTCACCCCCCTTTAGGCACTAGTACCACAGTAATGAGCAGTGCCATTGTTGCTTATATTCTATGCATATCAATGAAACAGTCCCCATCCACCCCCCTTTCCCCAAAGGGGTATGTTTTATTAGTGTACTGCCATATGCAGCTATTCTTTGTACAGTAGTAGTATGCAATTTTTTAAAGGAGGCACATTTAATAGGTAATTGTTTTGTAATAAACTGATATAGTTTGCAAGGGTGTAGCTAGCTATTTATTATCACTTGGTATACTGTTTAATGTAGCTTCCCAAGCTTAGTACCTAGTGTATCTATGATTATAAAAAAGTGCCACCCCAACACAGGGTACATTCACAAACACTCATTCACATACTATGGGCAATTTGGAGATGCCAGTCAGCCTACTGTACATGTGTTTGGACTGGTGGAGGATAAAAGAGTACCCAGTGGAAACCCCAAAGCACATAGAGAATGTGCAAACTCTGGGTACACAGGGCAGAGATGGGAAATGAACCTCCAAACCTGATGGTGCAAGGCAATTGTATTTACCATTTAATGCTTATACTATTATATGGAATCCACCTGAAGTTCATGATCATAAATGTTGAGTGTAGGGTTTGTAAGAGTATGAAATATGAAAGTCATTAGGAAGAACATCTCACTTTGACCAGTCTTTAAATAGCTTAACATTAAAAGCTTGTGGTTTTTTTTGCCTGTAAATTATACAGAATATCTATTTGCATGTGTATTTGTATACTGAAGAGAAAGAAACTTGATGCCTAGCCAGCATGGCCAAGACATTTTGGTTAGCAGTGTGTAATATCTGTGAAATTCAGTGTCTGTAGCAGTGGGACTACTAAGCATATTCCCTTTCAGAGATCATTGGATATTTAATCATTCCTCTAGGCTTACACTGTGTATTCCATTCAGATTACTTTGTAAAAGTGAAATTTCATAGCATATCATTTCACACACTACAAAAACACAAGGAATAATAGTTTCTTTTTATAGCCTATTAATAGCCTACAGATGAAATGGAATCATAATATAGAACTCTGTGTGTGAATCAAAATAAGGGCCTGGCAATGTGTTTATCTTGCTCAAATTGTCAGAACAGATGGATGTAATGCTGTGCCACACAGTAAATGTGTTGAGGAGTAAACGTTTTAGTCCATAAAAAGTACTATAAAAATGTGTAGTACTGCTCAGGTGGACACACCATCTTTCAGCATACAAAGCTGACATGCATCAAGGCTCTTCTCTGTCCTGGCACCTAGGTGGATGGACAAACATTTGCTTGGATAGACAAACTTCCCTTGGCTGGACAATCTTCCTCTAACTGGACAAACGTCCTCTGACTGACCAGCTTGTCCTGGCTTCAACTGCTTCAAATGAAGACCAAAGACCTACCTTTTCACCAAGTACTTATCCTAAAGTACTAGTTTTTAAGACTTTAAAGCCCTCTGCAAGTTGTTCTGGATATGGTTTCAGACCATTTATTTTTCTTACCTGGGACAATCTCAAACAGATATCGCCCTGCTTCCTCCGGATTAGCTGTTAGCTCATTGACTTGACTTCCCTTGAGTGAGATGCAACCCTGAAAGAATAAAAAGAAGTGTTTAAAAAACACAGATGTTTTAAATTTAACATGTTACTTTAAATTTAAATTGTCACTTGCTAGTCTGTCAATATTATTTCAGTTGGGCTGGCTAATGGATTGAATGATGAAGTTAAAGAAGTGTTTAATCTATTCACCATGATTTATTATCATTCACTTTCCCAATTTATTGATAAATCCATTCCTATTAACATCAGACCATGTCAGATAATGCAGTGTTTTCTCCCATTTCAGAGTTCATTGTGCATTATCATTTTGTCTGATTTGAAAAATCTTAGTACACAGTTACATTTAATGTACATAATAAATTATATCACATACACATATCCACGTTTCAGACTTTCATTTATATTCAGTAATTTATCCTTGTTGATCCAGATTCTATGACAGAAACATAAAGAATGCAGAATTGATGAAACTCCTCAGATTATAAGAAAATCTTTGGAGACCCAGGAGCTGCAATGTGGCAGTGTTGCCTGTCCTGCCACCATGCTGCCTATAGGATTTAAAATGGAAGTATTTGATTTATTTACATTTATTCATTTGAAAGTAACATTTATCTAAAGCATGACAGGGTGCATTAAAGGTTAAGGATCTTGCTACTGGCTCTCTGGCTGTCCTAACTAACCTTGCAGTTAATAGTAGAGCTAAGCTACAATGGTGATAAAATACAAAAAAAATATCCATGCAGATTAGATAAAATAGGTACAGTACAAAGATGGCTTATCCTCTTATTCCTTTTATCCCAGTATGTAATTTGCCTGCACAGCTAACCACTTGGAATTATATTGATTAAAGGGCAGGAAAGCAGCCTGGCTTGACATTTGCACACACACCCTGGTGAGTAAAGCATTTGTGGCTGGTTGATTATTGATAGGCTCAGGTGAAAAGACCTGTCTATCATACACTCCAGGCAGGCAGAATGAAAGCCCAAATTGATTGGACTGAAGAACCCTGACAGTTGTTAATGTCTGTATTTGTATTCTAAGAAAAATGTCAATCATCTGGAAATGGTGATGAGCATGTTCAACGCACTCTCAGGAGCAGAATCAAACAATATAAATGTGTGGTGGATGCATCTCAGTGACTACAGCCTTCAGGCAGTATTGCACTGCAAATTGTGCATACCCACGATGCCACATAGTGCTTGATAGCTTCAACTTACTTGAAGACAGAAGACAAAACCACTGGAGCCAAAACATTAGTTCTTCCTAAGCTATTATTAATTAATAACAATATAAGACAATTAATTAAGCTGTGTTTGGATGTGTTGTGTAAACTGTACATTATCCATATTATGCCATTCAGAAACACAAGTTCCATACAAGTTCGCAAACAACCTGTAATTCATTTCATTTATCAAGTTTATTTTGTATAGCACCTTTAACACTAGGCACTGTCACAGAGCAGCTTTACAGAAACACAGACATTTAGATGGCAAGAAAAAAACTGGTCAAAAGTAAACTCGCCATGGACTGTAGGATTCTCAGACTTTTTGTGACAAGGAGATGTCTAAAGGGATCAAACTAGACATTCCTATGTCTAATACCCTAGATCAGCATGTGAGGTCTAGTGTTTTTTGTCTAAATTCAACAAAACCAACCCCCATCAATTATCAGTGTTTGTTGTCTCTAATTGTCCAAGGGGATTTATTCAACCTGTTGCATACCATGTTACAACTTCACGTAATACTTCATAGTTCATCCAAAACTATGACCATTCAGCATCCATGAGGATAGAACCATGTACCCCATCTATAGAACACTGTACCTCTGAACACCCACTGTTGCCTAAATGAGTATTTACAGGCTCCAAACCTAGCCACCCATTCAGTATGCCAGATCCCACTGAAAGTACAGCTTTAAAAAACTAATTCCCAATTTAAACTGATTATATATAATATATTTGTGAACCATTTAATCTTTCGGTTAACTACACTGAAAGATTTGGTGGGCACAATTGACTAACCTTGGGAAGAATAATGAACATATTGAAACCCCTGAAGCATTCCAGGGGCTGTATCAATTATTACTGATTTTGAGACCTAATAGAAAAATTGAGTTAAAGTGTTAGTTACATGATTTGTGATGGACTACTCAGGGTCTTTGATCTCTGATGGACTGTGATCCTGACCAAGACAAAAAAATATATTACAGATGAAAGAATGAATGAATATTGGTCACGTGGTGGCTAAGCAATTTTGCCAAATCAGCCAAATCACACTGTCATCTCAAGAATTATTTTGAAAGACCAATGAGGCCAAATGTAAAGCACACTATACTTTCCGTAAAAGTGCTTTGTTCATTGTATTATCTAAAGACCAGCCCAAAGTTTGTTTAAAGACTTTAAGAAATGTGTCTAGACATTAATTTTCTGCATGTCTGGTTGACAATTTTATCATGGACCACAGCTTACCTGAAATTTAATTCCAGATATACTGTTTAATATTGCTAAACATATTAAAGTTTGCCTTGTGGAATTTGGATGTCATCTAGTGAATGTCGGATATGTTATCCAGAAAATTATTGAGTAATAAATGTGTAATGAACTGACCAAAATTCAGCCAGCAACCAGCTGTGAATCCTAAATGTATATATTAGTCATCTACCTGAGGCTTTGTTTCCTCTTCATCCTTGTAGAAATAGAGATAATCGGAGCGTAACACGAACCATCTCAGCTGCCAGTTCTTCATGATGCTTCTCTGCTTCTTGAGCCAGCCTGCCTTAAGCACTCCCTCGTGGAGGCTTGGAGAACCAGCTGAGCCATGGCTCACCTCACCCATCACCATGCTTTTTGACCTGGCTGTATGGAAAGTCAGCGGACATCCACTAACCTGATAATACATCCTTAACATATTTAATGCAATTGAATAGTATATACAAAAGAAAATCATGATTATTAAACTGCTGTTAATTACTTTTTTTTTTTTTTTTTTTTTTTTTTTTTTACCAAATAATCAATAAACATTACGTTTTGACAAAAAAATTTTTTTGATTAACATTATGTTTAGGACCATTTTTTCAAAATAAATAAAAAAAAAAACAAATATATGCAAATCAGAATTATAGGTCAATTTTAAATGTTTATAGTCCCATCTACACACGTCCTTAGGACATACAGGGTTTTTGTTTTCCATACTTGCTTTAATATACACTGTAGATGTAGACATGTTTCTATCATAGCCTGCATTAACTTTTTCAGCAGTTTGTGTTACAGTAGCGGTTCTGTGGGATCGGACCAGATGGACTAGCCTTAACTCCCCACGTGCATCAATGCATCACCATTCATAGTTTGTTCATCCTTGGATAGGTAGTAACCACTGCATACAGTACCAGAAACACAACACAAGCTGCTATTGTGTTGAGGCTCTGACCCAGTAGTCTAGGTGTCATAATTTGGCCCTCATCAGGTCAATAAAGATCCTTAAATTTGCCCATTTTTCCTGATTTCAACACATCAACTTTGAGAACTGACTGTTCACTTACTGCTTAATATATCTCACCCCTTGATAGGTGACTCTCTAACAAGATAATCAATGTAGTCATCAGATTTTAATGTTACAGTATTTTCTAGGTGTTTTCCATTATACTGTTTTCAAAATCTTAACAGATGGAATCATCTGCTGATAGATTGTGAACAGAAGCTGAAGGTTAAAGGTCTTTTAAATCTACTGTGGCAAATAATCAAAATATGCTTATCTTGTTTATCTTGTATCTTGCATAAATTAAAACCTTGTTGGTTTTTGATTACAGGCAAATAGATTTCTTTGGCTATAACATAACCTGACCTCACTCTTGACAGTTTATAGTAATTGTACAAGAAAAAAAGGATGACTTGTTTAGATTTCTTATGAAAGGATTCATGAGGAAAGGCTACAGTGTCTAAAAACCTGATCTTAACCAATACAATCCAAATGCATTATCTCTTGCATGATTTTGAGATCATGTTGAACACACAGAAAAAATTGTGTCATATGTGCGTGAGTCTGTGTATGTTAGCCTTTGGTGTGTTTTATAGTGTCTGTCCAATATGTCTCTGTATTTTCTGTGTTTGATGCTCTTTCAACCCTAATGATGCCTCAAGGGTATCACTGAAGCTGTAGTGCAGGTCTAATGGTGCTGTATATCATCCAATTATGTTGGACGAGATTCGATTTCCATGTGCTGTAGGTGCATACCTGCTTCTTTCATTTAATTCCAACACAAGTAGGTCTTTTTTTCTTTTTTTTTTGCTATGAAGTTGTTTTTTTTTTGTCTAGAAGTGTTGATAAATTTACAGTAAAAATACAATTCAGCATTAAATGAGTCATTTTTATTTTTGTTTTTTCATTGTTTTCATCATTTTTTATTATTTTTATCATTGTTATTTTTGGTAATAAATCTGCTGATATATTTTGTACTGAAGTGGAAGTCCATGTCATAATGCTAAGGTTAAAACAATTTCAGATTTGATGTATGATATAAAGTCATGCTGTTACAGTATATCATCACCACTCTATTTGTTATAAGAACTTACCACAGAATAAGTCATTTAAAGGAGACATTTCCAGATATGTTGGAGTTCATGGAGAAAATGAGAACTGAATTGTTGCAGTTATGAACATTAAAAGTCTGCACTTGCCTGAACTACAGGGGCTCTGTGGACAGACTCATCATGTATAATTTATGGAAATCAATCCTGCACACATTGTGCCTGTTGCCTCCGGGCTTTAGACACTCGATCAATGCATGTGCTGCTTTCTAAAAGAAAATCTTTTTTTTTTCTCTCTCCCTTTTATTTGACCTGCTAATTCATGTGACTCAGGAAGCTAGCTTTGATAGAAACCTGGATATTGCACCAGGATTGCACTTAAGCATGTATTGAGAGCATTTACAAAAATTGTCTGGGGACAAAAAAGACTTGTTAACATATTATGAGTTGATATTTCTATAAGTTGTGTTTCTTCTGTTTTGTGCACAGAAGGAGTTTGAAGAAACCAGATGTTCCCATGGAATCTGGTTTAAAAAACTAAAAAAATAAAGCATACCTTGCTGGCCATAATTTAATTGGTGTATGTGTGTATGTAGTGTAATGTACTGTAGTGTGGCCTGCTCTTCTCCTCAGTAAATAATGTGCTTAGTGCTATTTAGGTAGTTTGGCTTGCATGTCAGTTGTGATAAATGATTATATTATTAGTTGTGCTGAATTGTACATATGTTACTATCTTGTACCATTACTGACAGTAGTTTGTCAGAGTGCTCTGTATTTTTAGGTAATTTGTGTCTCTTGCTCTGTTTTGGCTGTAAATATGTGGCAAGACTGTTTGCACTGTGGTGAAGGTAAATGTAGCCTTTTTAATATGAAGCCAGTATTTTCACTGTGGCGTAGTATTTTCACTTTGGAGACTTCTTGGTGTGATGATTCATACCTTCCAAGTCTGTCATGGGTGTTTCTAGGATGTGGTTTGCAAATCCCATTTAGCATGCAGCAGCACAGTCAGAATCAAAATCCTCTTACAAATATTCCTCTTTAGTTAATGATAATTAGTTGTCTTTATTATTATTATTTATTAGAGCATTATCTTTATTACCCTTATCTTAGCAATTTTGTCTGTAGCAAATCTAAGAAATCATCAACAATACTGTTGTTATAGAATTACTCTGGTTCGGAAGGTTGTACTTCATTCTAGAAAATTTTACTGCTTTTATATTAATCATTATGTCTAATTCTATCTGGAGTCAAATCTTTAAGTACTAGTACTATTCTTCCATTTAAACAACAGTAATTATACGGAACATTTTATATTTAGAATAATTTATCTGGTGATGAATTGGAGCATATTGGAAATATGTATTTTATGCTTTAGTTGTATCCTCAATATAAACTCTGAGTCAACCATATTCCATTGCATTTTCTCGTACATATAGAAGAAATTGTGATGCTGATGGGTAATGAAGATTTGAAGTGTGTGTGTGTACGTATGTATGTATGTATGTGTGTGCGTGTGTAAAAAGGAGGGATGTGCTCAGTTGCTGAGAGGTGTTACCGTGGCTGTGTATTAATGGTCAGACTCCACACAATGAAACAAATGAGGTGAGCAGATTCTTCATTAAGGCTTTATGGTTCTTTATCTTCTTTGGCCATTATTATTTTTACTTTAACAATGTCAGTGTTGATCATTTGTAGCAGTGTTATTTAAAGATTTATTTACAAGAGATAGATAGATAAGCTCCTATTTATTCATCATAGTTTAATACTATACTAATTCATCACATATTATATCTCATATCAACCAGAAGTGCAGATTTGATCTTCCCATATAATCCCATAGCACACAGAGCATATTAATCAGCAATAAATAAGCAGTATGCTGATCTAAGAAGGCATTTACTGGATGCTTAGTATACTGTATATTGATGGAGAGCATGAATACTGTCATCATCACTTAAATCCAGTGTCAAATATCAACCACATCAGTACAGATTGTACAAAACAACATGATCCGAGTAGAAGAGAAGATTTTATCATAAGCAGTGCAGCTCAGCTAGATTCAATGATACAGGCTGAACTGGAGATGCAGAGAGATGAGATTGAATGTGGTGTGTGTGTGTGTGTGTGTGTGTGTGTGTGTGTGGGTGTGTGTGTGTGTGTGTGTGTGTGTGTGATGATAAAAGGAAGCATACTGTACCTCTCCTGGTCTGCTTAATTTTAGGACTGAGCATAGCCGTCATCACTGCAGTCCTCAATCCCTTCTCAGGATATTAGTCCTTCAGCTCTCTCTCTCGCTCTCTCTCTCTCTCCCTCTCTCCTCCTCTTCCTACTCTGCCGCAGCTCCCTCTTCTCCTTCAACCGCTTTTCCGTTTTCTCTCGCAACACTGTTGTTTTCCTGCTGACCTCATAGTGAGGCGGGGGAGGGATCCCTCACACGCGCTTACACGCACGCTTACACACACCCTCATAAGTACTCTACACCCACCCTTCAGTGTGTTATTCATCCAGCCTCTCTTCACTGACCATTCTGTGTGTGTGTGTGTGTGCGCGCACGCGTGCATGGTATTACGACAATAGGCTTGACGTTTAATTGGCCACAGGCATGTGAGCTTAGCTTGGTTTCCTTTTCTCTCTAGGGATCTCCCCTTGTTCTTCCCTTTTTTCTCTTCAGCTCTACAGATCTCTTTATCATTTTTTTCTCTTTTTTTTCTGCCTCTTCTCTCCCTTTATCATCACATCATCACTTATCCTCTCATCTTACTTTTTTCTACCTCATTAAATCTGATAGATTACAGATTCATCACAGAGGCTACGACTTGTAGAAACGTCACCTCAACTTCTACAGCTTCTTTTTTTTTTCATCATTTCTTTTTTTCATCATTTTTTTCAACACATCGGAAGACCACCTCTAGGATGGTAGAATAATAGCCCATGCTCTGCTGGTGCAATTGAATCAACCTTATGGAGAACAGCTGCTCCTCTTATAGACCGCATGGGGGAGGAGGCCACTGAAATGAGAGAGCAATCATGGTCCCTTGTCAGCTGCTGTGTTTTCCTCCATAAAATAATCCACAATTTTAGAGTAAAAATTCAGATTAACCAAACAATATCCTGAATAACATGCAGCAAGAAACATGGTACAATTTATATTTACCATATTGGTAATGGTATTTTATTTATTATGTTATGTTGCAGTTCTGGACATAGCCACAGGTAGTATCTAGTTGCCATAGTAACCAAGAAAGATTGGATGTGGCTACTGAATGTTAAGTTAGCCCACATCACGTGATTAAATCTGTGTAGCCCACATGTACAACC
This sequence comes from Bagroides melapterus, assembly GCA_028566695.1. Classification (NCBI taxonomy): domain Eukaryota; kingdom Metazoa; phylum Chordata; class Actinopteri; order Siluriformes; family Bagridae; genus Bagroides; species Bagroides melapterus. The sequence goes on from JAOTRN010000053.1 coordinate 19,255,258, forward strand.
ATCTTACCATTCTTATACCACATATTGCTCTCTTTCAATATAGCATATTTCAATTAACTTGGAGGAAAAGCCTTCAGAGCTACATAAAATCTCCTAATGATGCTAGATCAGGGTGTCTCTCAACCCTAATGGAAGATAACAAAAATAATCCAATTTTTTTTTTTATTTAACTCTGTATCAAAAATAACTAGGAGTAAAACCACTGTTGAAATATGCATTAATATGATGTACAAACCATCAATATTCAACCGCAATGACTCCATGAATTATTTCAGTGGAAAAGTTGAGAAAATTCAGATTGCTAATTTAAAACCAAACAATTTCATAGATAAGATAACATTAGAAGATAACATTAGAAGATACAGTAACATTACTGTTGTTGATCAGCACTGTTTTACTCCCATTCGAGAGACTCATAGATCATAGAAATCATAGATTTCATCCTCAAAATTAGCAACGGATATTACCAGTGACTACTAAAACCCTTCTAAAAATAATAAAACTTCCCTTAGCACTGGTTATTTGCCTAAATCATTTAAACTAGCAGTTATTAAAACCCTGATTAAAAAACCTGTCCTTGACCCCTTTCAGATGTCCAACTATAGGACAATATCAAACTCTTCTTTATCTCCACAGTCCCAGAAAAGTCCATAGCGCAGTAGTTGTTCTCAAACCTACATAGGAAAAACATTCATAAAATATATCAGTCAGGAATTAGGCCTCATCATCGCACAGAGATTGCACTGGTTAAAGTGTTAAATGACCTGTTACTGGCCTCTAATCAGGGTTGTGTCTCCTTGCTGGCGTTGCATGATCTTAGTGCAGCTTTTGACACCATTGACTGTGCTATTTTACTTGATAGGCTAGAAAGTGTTGGAAATGGCTCAGGTCTAATTTGATTGATTGTTATCAGTTCCTAGATCTAAATGGTGATATGGTGTGGAATAATGATAACAGACTTTTTATATGAGATCCAATAAAATTCTTTGTCAGAATTAGATGGGAGGTTGGTGCAAGTATGTAAGTTCGGGGATAGATAATTGCACTCATATTGATTTGCACCTTGTAGTCAGTGAGATAAGCATGGGAAAGTAGAAAAGGTAGCAGATCACTGGTCCTTTAGTCATAATGCTGATAAGCTCAACAGTATGACTGCTGAATTACTGTCTGGCATTCACAGCGTGCAAGTTTATCAGTTGCAATATGGTTATGCAAGAGCCTTTGTACCAGCTGTTTGAAAAGGGAGAGAGGAGTGAAAGCCCCAGTTTAAAATCTCTCACTAACTTACTCACACTCACACACACACACACACACACACACAGACACACACACACAAACAAACACACACAGAGACACACACACACACACACCAACAAACACAGACAGAGACAGACACACACACACACACACACACACACAAAAACACACACACACACACACACACACACACATATACACACACCAATATGATACAAAGTGATTAAAGCAATTAATCAAATTCAGATTATTTAGTTATATGGTTTAAAGTAGTGGGAATGATGTTAAAGAAATAAATAAAAACACAGTAACAATGGGCAGCCAAATGTTAATTTCCAATGTTGATTTCTTTCCTTTAATAGCACATTCAATTCAATTCAATTCAATTTTATTTGTATAGCGCTTTTAACAATGGACATTGTCTCAAAGCAGCTTTACAGAACATTAGATTAGATTCAACTTTATTGTCATTAAGTACAGGTACAGAGTTAATGAAATGGAGCATAAACATGAGCATGAAAAGCAGTTGTAACAAAATACTAGGAAATTCTAAAAAAAAATTAGTAAATCAAGAATAATAATAAAATCAAGAATAATTTATCCCCATTGAGCAACCCTGAGGTGGCTCTGGCGACACATCCTGAAGTGTTCTTATACCTCAGTGTAGCAGGTTGTGAAAAAGGACATGCAAGCCCATATAATGATAGGATCACTGCTGAGCATGTGTGGCTGTGACAAAATGACAAAAATAAAGAAAAGTGCCAAGCAGAACATTTGTGTAAGAGTTTAAGATTATTTGCTTCCTTTTTCCTTCCTAGATAAAATCTCATTTGTGGATCTGCCATGATTCTGAGCAAGGTTGATGTTGCACAGCTAACCTAGAGAATATTGCTAATAATTACTTTCATGTATTAAAAAGCACCCTTAGTGAGCCTTTTATTAGATACACAGTTTAAATTTAATTTCATTTGCATTATGTTATGGAACATCAATAATACAGATTAGTTCCTATTATAATTTTTAACAGTTAAACATTCATTAAAAATAAGACAGTTGTTCTAAACATAAGAAAAATAATATATTCCAGCGCAGGACAGAACACAACATCCTTTCTCTTCAAGACTTTTCTCTTGTTAAAATAATTCAGACTTATCAGTTTTCCTTGAAAAACAACAGCTTTTTAAAGAGAATTTTACTGTTAATCTTGGATTTTATGTATAGTTTTCTTGCAGCTTTCTATGATCATTTTAGTTTTTGACCAATCACAGCTCATTTGTATACATATATATATTATAATTTCATAAATATATTCATATATTCAGTAATATTCAGTAACTAAATCATCAGTGCACAGTTTTCTTTTACTCATTAATTTTATCTGCATGTTGCTTTATTATCCTGCTCTTTGGAATTAGTCATAATGAAGCCCGCAATTATGGTTTTTCTCTGTACAGAGCCTCCAGTAAGCCTTCTGTCCAACCTGTCTCTCTCTTCTTTACAGTTCTTGAGACATTCACTACAAAGACAATCTTTCCTAACCAAGTAGAGGCACTCTGCCCTTTGAATGGGGTCCAGCTTCGGAGGATTTTCTAAAGGTAGTGGATTGCACTTTATGTTGAGCATGTGAAGGTTGGGCAAATTTTGGAGCCACAGCGGGATTTGAGTCAAAAGGTTGTTGAAGAGCCAAAGCTCGCATAGCTCCTTCAGTCCTGCAATGAAAGATGGAACTGTCTCAATGCGGTTCATGCCCAGGTTAAGTTTCTTCAGGTTCCTAAGAAGGCCGAGTGTATGTGGGATCCCGTAGGTGGTTAGCATGTTGTTGCACATGTTGAGGTTCTGGAGCTTCTGCAGGTGACCAATAGCCTCTGGAAGTTGCTCCAATTGGTTACTATGCAAATCTAGCAAGCGGACGTTGACAAACTTATTGATTGAGTCTGGAATCTTCTTTAGCATGTTGCGACTCAGGTCCAGTTCATCCACATCGCATAGTTTAAGAATGCACTTAGGGAATGTTGTGATCTCCATGTTGCTTAGGTCTAAACGGCGCTTGCCATCTATCGTCAGCTTTACTGCGTTCTTGGCCATCTTAAGTGTAATTTTTCGACCTTTGGGCTCATTTGATTTCCTTTTACCCTTTGCCATTTGACTTAGGAAAAAGAAATTAACAGTGGTCAAGTGAGTGGTTATGTTGTACATTTCATATACAGTCATTATACACTCTATTGGGAATACCTTAACACTTGCACTTTCATGCAGTTATCTAATCAGCCAATCATGTCACAGCAAAACAATTAATATACAGAATATTTTTATTTTCTAACCATTAACTATATCTTACATACTTTATTGTATGTTATTGACTGCAAATGATATAATGTAACAACATTTTTAATTTTTTTTTTCTATCATTTTCTTTTGGCCATTTAAATGTTGAGATATCTGTTGTCACATTAGAAATCACTATTTTTTAATAATTTCAAGATACTTTTCAATCAATATACAGTATGGTTTACTTTTAAGTGAGTCACTGTCATTAATTTAGCTAGTCCACAAGATATATGACATATTAATGAAAAATTCATAAACTAAGGATAAAGTGTGTGGTGTTAGGCAACCACAAGCTGCCAGAGCAGTATCAATGGCAAAGATAGCACTCTGGGACTGAACTAAAGAGACGAACACTATTCTTCCACTATTATTCCGTCAGTTGGTGCTCTGATGATGGCAGAAAGCATAAATTTATCTCATATTGTTTAGATCTTGTGATTATAAAGGTTGTAGCATATGATTTATTACTTGTCACCTTATGGGGACAGTTTATAGGGATTGTGTCATCCTGGAACAGACCACAGTGTGTCTCAGGGAGTTTTTTCCTGTTGCCTCTGGCTTGCTCATTAGAGATTGAAATATAAATCTACATTCGGATTGCTGTGAAACTACCTAATTTGCATGTATTTTGTTTTATTGAAGGAGAAAGGTGATAAGACTAATTAACTTTCTGTTGTTTTGCAATAATCCTTTACTTTAATGTGAAAAACAGACGTAGATAACGGAAGTAAAAAACAAATTTAAGAAGCAACTTGTGGACTTGAATAAATTTTTACTTGAATTAGCAAAATTGCAAGCAAAAGAAAAGGCACAAATGTAATTACTTTCTATGATAGCTGTATATTTGTTTGCTGCACAAGAAGATAGCTTTGGCTGAATGTGTTTTGTGACAATGTCACACTTGGTATATAATGGAGTGCTTGATTTTGTGTCCTACAGTTGAAACCCTGGAGCGACTGACATACCACAAATTCAGTATTACCTTATTAACTTTGTTTATCCATTCATTTGTCATGTGTCTCTTTGTAGTTAATAGTACAGAAAATAAATGCACTTCTATTGAATTTACTACAGTTGGAGTAAAAATAAATTGACCTCTAAGTAAACTAAAATAAGTTGTTATTTTACTTCCATTACTTTCTTATTCTTCATATACCATAACAAGATCATGAGCTGTTACTATAGAGACAGTATTGCATTAGAGCAAGCCTTACAGCCAAAGTAAGGTCAGAGCTGCTGTTATTGAAGATTTAATTAACACATTTGGCACAATCTGAGAAATTAGCCTGAGAATTAAGAATTTTTGGTTCTCTTTTTGATAATAAACTTTTGTTTATTAGAGGTTATAAAATCCAGGACTAATCGACTAACCAACAGACCAACTCTTTAAAGCATTTCAGTTTGAAATAAGGCAAAAATATATAAATAAATAAATAAAAAATCCAAACCAAAACAAATATTTATGTCCATTTAAATTCAGCATGCTTACCTACTCTTCCAGACTTTATCCAGATAGCTTCACGTCCCTAGCTCAGAGAATGTCCTCTTTAAAGCTCTTCATCTACTCTTGACACTTCTTCCATATGAATTATTCACAATCCTGTCTCACTAGCCTGTAAATAAAAACGTTTTGCTTGCTTCTCCCTTTCCCAAGACGTTTGGAACAGTGCTCTGGCATTATTTAAGCTGGCTGTGTTTTCTTTAGTAACTAGGCAACTGAAAGAACTTGGTTTTATTGTTCTCAGGCTTGTAGTCTTTCAGGGACTGAAACTATTCTGGATAGTAGAAATATTGCTCTAGAAATAATGACATAGAGATGTGTCTGCAGTCTGTAATGGTTTTAACAATATTAAAGCCCCAAAACTATTATAGACTAAATATATTTAAAATATAATTACAGATACATTAATTATGCAATAAACTACATGAATAAACATTATATTTAAATGGATAGGGGTTATTTAAGGTTAAATAAATTTTATTTGTTTGCCTTTACTTAAAAACTGTCTCAATTGTCAAAGGTTTTGGCATATAAAAATATATTAATAATTCTCACATTCAAGTGGCATCTTTTATAAATCATGGAATGTAATGTATGTCTTATTTTGTCCTTTACTATAGTTATGTGAAGTAAAAAAAGTAAAAATGTTTGCATCTTATCAAATGCACATTATCATTTAGTGCTGGTTAACATATGAACAGCTAATTCCACACTAATTCCTCTCTACTTGCTTCTCTTTTTCTACCCATCCCAAGGTATCCTGAGTAGTGTTCCACTTCATGAAGTTTTCAGACCTTCATTGATAAGAGGCCAACCCTGCTAGGATCCTGGGGCATCTAGAGATGTTCCTGCTCCTGTTGGATTCTGCTTCATGAAGCTTTCGTACATTCAAAGAGAAGATGACTGCATGTGGTCTTGAAGACAACAACATCCTAATCAATACACAATTGTTGGACTGTATATTTATAATTCACACCTTCCGGTGTCACCCAATTGAGGATGAGTTCCCTTTTGAGTCTGATTCCTCTCAAGGTTTCCTCCTTTCCATCTAAGGGAGTTTTTCCTTGATATGGTCACCTCAGCCACCCCAGGCTTGTTCATTGGGGATAAATACAAAAAATTTAAAGACATGTCTATTAATCTTGAATTTGTGTAATTCTTTGTATTATGTTTTTTTATGCTGCTTTGAGACAATATGAGACTAAAAAGTATGAAACTATGAATGAAGTAAAAATTGTAGCATTTTATTTTAGAATGTTGATGTAATCTTGCTCTGTGTGTGTTTGTGTGTCTGAGCAAGAGAGCTTGAGCTTGTTGTACTGTAGTTGCTTGTATGTGAAAGTTGATCTGGATCTCTTGGGAGTCAATTTCACCCTCAGTCTTGCTTTCAGGTTTGTGTGTCACTGAATTTAGACAATCTGTTTTCTTCTTTCTGCCACTGAGGAATCCATTACAACATTTCTCTTTTTGCACCATGTTCCATCTCTCATCTCCTCTGGTCAAAACAACTCAAATGGAAAACATGATGATGGAATTGGGTAAATGGGACAATTTTGGCCTTGTGGAACCAAATCAAATATATACACTTATTTTAATATAATACTGAAGTTAAACAAGTAAGATACATGTCCTATTTTAAGCAAAATAAAAAACAAGTTACAGGTTCTTTCAAATTCACAAATAGATGTTTAGATACAGGTGTGCTCAAAGGTTTGCATTCCTTTGGAAAATCTGCAAGATGTGTACCCTTTAATAATTTATATTAATTTATAAACAAAAATGTTTTTTTATTTCTTATAGGACTAAAGTTAATATGTAAGGCATAACAGAATGGCACAATCATCAAACAAAATATACAAAAGAAAATAAGGAAATAATCCCTGTTCAAAATTTTGCATGCCTTTAGCTCTAAAAATTGTGTATTGCCCCTTAAGCATCAATGATGGCATGCAATGGTGGCATGCTGTAGCCATTGAAGGGCCAACCTTGCTGTGTGCTTTGGATCAGTTTCATGTTGGAGCGTCCAAGGGCTTCCCATGTGCAGCTTTCATGCTGTAGAATGCAAATTGTCTGCCAGCATTTTCTGATAACATGCTTCATTCATCTTGCTGTCAGTTTTTACTAATGTCCCTGTGCCACTGGAGCTCAAACAGCCCCAAAACATAACCATCACCATGCTTGATGTGGGAATGATGCACTTTTCACCATAAGCCTTGTTGACCCCGCTCCAAACATAGCATTTATAGTCATGACTATAAAGTTTAATTTTAAGGGGGGGGCTGGATACACATATACAACAGGGAAGAAAGTGATAGTGTTTTGAATCTGATGCGTGCAGCTACCGGGAGCCAGTTTAGGGAGCGCAGCAGCGGGGTGGTGTGAGAAAACTTAGGCAAGTTGAAAACAAGTCGTGCAGCTGCATTTTGGATCATTTGCAGAGGACAAATTGCATTCATAGGTAGACCTGCCAACAGTGAATTACAGTAGTCTAGTCTTGAAATAACAAGAGATTGAACAAGTACCTGAGC
>JAOTRN010000053.1:19300105-19311700 GCA_028566695.1 Bagroides melapterus
TTAAGTATTATTAAATCTCCATTCCTAAATTGTCACACAGCTTCAAACTATAGCAGATTTTGTAATCTAATAAATACATGGGTCATGCTTTCTTTGTTGAAAGAACTCTTGAATTCTATTATTGGCAGTATAAAAATAGATAAAAGAACAGACCATAAATAGTCATCTTGAACCTGGAAACATCCCTTTTCCAACATCCCTTTTCCACTTATAGACAATCAGACTCAGGTACAAAGAATGACTGCTGAAATGTGAAGGGGTAATATTATGGTGCAGGTGAATTAGACTGTAATAATATAGTTCTGATTAGATTAATATATTTTTTTTCTTTAGTTATTTCATCAAAATGTTTCTTAATAATGCATGTTACAGAGACAACTGAAATTTGAACTGAACTTTACATTTAAATACTTATTTATCAAATCACTTGTATGTGCTGTCTTTCTTATGCTTTATTTGAACAAAATCTGATATTAAACCATTTAAGAAAAGAATGCTAACAAATGTAAAATGACTCTTTGGTCAAACTTCAGTTCAATACCTGTCACTGATTTATTTGTTACTTTTATTTGCACATAAATCCAACTCTATGTGCACTTCTGTATGGTGATATTTAAACCTACAGTGTTTAGAATGTAACACTCTCTTTACTATATTAATATATCCATGCAAAATGCCCTGCTTTTTTGCCTAGTCTTAAATATTAACCCCTTCAAATGGATCATTTAGGTTTTATGTTTTGCAGTATATGGCAGAAACTGTCTCTTGTTAAGGTATTGTTAGTGTATTGTTAGTGTACATGTCAAAGGGCTTTGTCTGCTCTTTTCTGATCCCATGTGGCTGCAAATTATGTTTTTCTTTTACCCTGCTGCTTTACTCTTGGCCCATGTGTTGAAATCCATCACTTCAAACACACTGGGCATGTCTTTGGCACCCAAAACTCCTCTAAGGGAATGCAGCAGTGCTCCAGTTGTCCTATTATAGCCCTGCCTTCTTGCTTGGAATAAGACTTTGACACAAGAGCCATTTGGTTTACTCAGTTGCTGAGGGTAGAGAGCCATCTGCCTTTCTCCATCTGATCTGCCTATGACATGTCCACTAGCAGATACTAAAAGAGCCCAGATTTATTCTATATTCTTGCTGCTGACACAGCCCAAGTAATAATATCAATAGAAACAAATAGTTTATATTAACATTTGTAATATTTATATATTAACATAATTCAATTTTGATTTCCAGATATTGTATTTGCTGTTTAAATTTGCCAGATCAGCAAAAGGACACCATTCTTGCTGTCTGACAGACTGATTGGCTGAGTTATGGAGGACACTATGAAACGTGGTTCAGGCCATTAGTGTACAAAATATGGGGCGTTTGAAATAGAACAGCATAAATAGCCTGACGGCATAAATAATATGACAATATAACTAGCATGACATGGTGCAGTAGTGAAATGTGAGATCACTTAGTCACTGACTGCGATACACAGAATTTTCTCTTATCATAACCAACAAGACCAGTGAGATTCTGGATTGAGAGTATTACTAATATGCATGGCTTAAGTGAATGATAATCAAGTTACATTTGCAACTTGTTCCACACTTTCCAAATTTCAAATTGTGTGACACTTTCCCAGTTGACACAAGTGGCTATATTTGACTTAACTGTTTGCAAGAGAAAAAATTAGTCATGTACCTATACTCAGTGCAGCTACCTATACCTCAACAGCACATGTGAAAATGGATCAGCCATGGATCTTTCTGAATAGCATATCTTTAGGGGGCTGAGAAGTAATAAGGTGAGAGCAATGGCACTTATGCCCCCAATACCAAAATAGCAAATGAGTGCTCACTAGCTACTTCCCATGCTCTTACTGTGTTCTGCCTTGCTCAACTACTGCAGTTATTTTGGTAGGCTCTGCTTTGTACACTTGCTTTTTGTCTGCCTGTGGATATCTACCTTACACTTCTCCACACATCCTTATGAAGAGTGTATTTTGTTAAAGAGGAGGCTCAGTATGGGTTTCTGAATGATCATTTCTGGAAACCTTGTCTCATGTATTTGTTAAAATATGGAAATTGGAAACCCATTCAAAAGGTAAGAAATAAGAAAAGTAAATGAAAAGCAGTACTAAACAAATATAATAAATATTTTTCACTGTAAAAGTACATACTTATCAAAGTTTTTTGTTGGCCAAACGGGGTAGCCATTGTTGACGTCCTTTGTATGTATTTCACAGTACTGAAAAAAGTTATTAAGTTATTGTTTTTATTTTGTTCATTTTACTGATCAGATTTGAATACATTTAGTACATATTCTGAATAGTACATTAAGCTGTTCGCGATTTAATTTTTATAATTCAAGTATATTTTTTATGTTTTAAATTCAAGAGAAATTATTTTCAAAGATTTTCCTGGAGGTTACTGAGGTCTAGTTGCTGTAGCATAGTATTTAGTTACATGTACTTAACAGATGCATGGAAATCATCCAGATATCAAGTTGATATGAAATTAATTCTCTTGGCTCCTTTGATAATGTTTGCTATGGTTTTATTCTTCGATGTCACTGGAGTTTGGACAAGTTGTCTAGCATTCAGAATACAATAAATTGTTTTAAAGTTTTTTTTTTCCTTTAGCCTATTTCAGTGTCTAAATTTTTTTATCTTACCATCAGTGGGAGTGGCAGAGGGGGTAACAAAACATAAACCAAAGTAACAACTTGAAACAATGCATTAACAACAGGCAGGTCTTGTGCATCATGTGAATGCTGAGCTATTTTTGTTAGGCCCATGGATGGCAATTGCTTATCTTTTTGCTTATAGTCATGCTGCTGAACATGGCTTATGTGTTGGGAAAGGCAGATAGGCATTCAGGCTCAACTAAAAATAGTTCATGTGTGGCTTGGTGCATTTCTCTTAAATGTACTTGTGCAATTTAACCTTCTGGATTAACATATGAGAAGGGTAAACCCTCTGAAAATTAGGCTTGCTTAATGTGAAGGAATTTTATAATAATCTGATGTATGTTTTATAGGAAAAATCATGAGGTGGTGGTGAGATACTGGTGCTGGCCATGTAGGCTGTTACAGATAACAGACTGAAGTACGTGGATTATACATTGACCATGAGCTGCCTCGAAAAACAGCATGTGAGCTGTAAAGCAAGCATGCAACACCCTTCCAACCTGGACAGCTTTATGGATGAGACAGACCGAGAGGTTATGAACCTTACCGACCGAGCCTTTAAGAGTCTGTGCATCGGTGATGAGGCAATCTACAATGACTCAGAAATTTTACCATCTCCAGTAGACTGTCACAAGCCACTAGCTGAAGAGTTACCAAAAAAACCTCAAGGGAACTCTGCTTTGGACATTAAGAAGCATGGAGCACATCGACCCAATGGTATGTACAACAGACAATGGCAAATGAAAAACACATCAAAGGTGTCATCACTTTTTACTGCATTTAAGAAGAACAATGACACAAAAATGACAAATGGGGACTCATGGGACAAATCAGCGCTGCTCAGCATCCAAACCGAACTATCAGATTTTTCTTCAGATTATCAAAACCATCTCAAGAATGAACACAATGACAAGGTCAAGAGTCATCGTAAGACCTCTGAAAAAGGGACTCTTAATAAATTACCCCAGGACGTATCTAATTCATCAGGAAAATCATCTAAAACTCATCACAAGCTGAGAAAACTGAATTCCAAAAATCTTTTCCTTCACAGTGAATTCAGCCCATTCCGATCCTGGGGTGACTCAAATAGATTTGGACTTGACAACGTGGAGATGTTTCCATGCAGTAGCCCAGATGGATTGTATGATTCCCCAATATACAGAAAACTGAATACAAACCTATTGCATGTACCAGAGACAAATAAAAGAGAGACAAGCCAAAGCACTTCACCTCTGGAAGTTCTGCTTAAATCTAAACCCAATTTATTAAAATTCACAGCACCAACTGTACCTTCAGTGCCAGAAAACCATTCTGAGCTAAATATCCAGAAACCGCCTGATGTTCAAATCAAGCCACTTCAGCCACAAGTGCTGCTCACATCCTCTGGGTCATTTCAGAGGTGTCAGTCTGAAGGGGATATTTGTGCTCCTTGGAGGAAAAATCGAAGCAGGCCAAAAGGTTTTGCTCAGCCACTTATCAGCTCACCTGTCTGCGAAAGGTCAAACACTGCAGAGCAGGGAGTGATACAAAATAAAAAGGAAGTTAGAACAGTGGAAGAAGCAACTTGCTTAAATTCAACTCCATTCAATATATCACAGCTGCTGACCCCTGTCATACCCTCCGGACAGGGTACAGGAACCTTAGAGACACTGCAGTCTCTTCAGTCACCCACAGATCTTGACATCCCAGTACTCCATGAAACCGAGATTCGTCCATCGCCTGACATCAAACGGGAAGGATACAAATCCAAGGCACCAAGTCTGTTGTTTAATCTCAAGGACAATAGAAAACGGGTCAAGGCAACATACAGCCCACCAAAGTTTAAAGGATTAGATGCAGTAGACCAAATTAAACTGTCTCCTCTGACTGAACAGGTTGCTAAGCAAAATTTTCTGGAAAGCCCAGAAAACACAGATTCTATAACTAAGTCAATTGTTCATAAAAGTCTGGAGACTTCCGACATACAAAGCTCTAGATCCAGCGGTCCTATAAATAGCACATTGCCAGATGACTTTTTGGGACTTAGTCTACTGCAAGCTGGAAATAAAGGCTCAAAAAAGAACCCTTTGGCCAAAGCAACATACCCATCTTTAAATTTGTATCAGAAATGTAGTCCTCTACAAATGAATACTAAGACAATTTCAGGGGAGGTCCCTGGTGGTTCTCATTCTACAGAAAACAAAAATTCAGAACAGGTAGGCAAAGAACATCTGCCAGACAATGATAGTAAGGGTTGCCAAAGAAAACATAATTTATCTAAACCAGAAATAAGCAATGCAAACCATGAATATACCCATCTGAATCATGTTGAGACTGCAGACAAGACACTGACTGAGAAATCAAATGTGGTAGCTCTGAAGGAAAAACATTTTCCTACAGTTTTAAAGAACCACAATGCAGAACAAGATGCAGGTAGTACAAATCATGAGAAATTGAATTCAGGCGTAACATTTAAGGCAAACGAAAGACCTATCAAATATAATGAGCATCACAAAAAAGAAACAAAACCTAAGCATTTATTTTCTGCAAAACAAAACAACTATATCAAAATACAAAGATATGTGAATGTAGATGATGTTGATGATGATGACGACGATGATGAAAATGATGAAGAATGTGAATACTGGCAAGAGGATGTAATTTCTTCTGTAAGAGATAAGCTAAGAAAGAGGGAATTGAATGTACATGTGGATAAAGATAAAGGAAAAGTACAGGATTCTATGGATGACAGTGTTACAAATGATGCATTTACGAAAGATAATTATAACATGCCCTCAAAGAATAATCTGGGTATATGCACTGAACAAGGAGTAGCCAGAAATGATGCTTTATCTATGAAAGGAAACACGTCAGCAAAAATAGCATTGTTTACTTTAAAGGAAAAGCCTTCACCTACAGTCACAGTCTCAGTGAAAAAGAACCTAGTGAAGGACACGTATGATCTAGCCACAGTGGCTTTGGAGAAAAAGATTGCTGAGAGAGAACAGGAAAAAAAGCTAAGTGATTTAGCCAAGCAACACAGAGAGGATTTACCTAGTAAAGCAGAGCACAAACAAGAGAGTATGCTAACATTTGACCAGAAGGAAACATTAGGATATGTTATACCAGACGGCCTAGGTCAGAAGGCCATTTCTGATTTCACACCAACTAGCCAAAAGGTTCAAAGTATGTCAGACATAGACACCAATCATGGTGACTGTCATGTGCATGAGGTAAAATTAGCTGAACCTTATAAGCAAGAAAGTGCTGCAGAGCACAGCCCAAGTAGACTGATATACACAGATAGGGACAGACTTGACAGACATAGTCAACAAGGTGACACAAGCAATAACAAGTCAATGGATAATGTAACTAAAAATAAAACAGTGTGCATACCTAAAAATATGCACCTAGGTCAAGAGAGTTCAGTAGTCCTGGACTATATTGACAAGAAGCTAATTAGAGTTGGTGAGGATGAGTCATGCATTCAGAAAAAAACAAAAAGGGAAAGAGAAAATTCTATAAGTGAACACAGAGCAATAAATGAAAGACAAAGAAAGGAAGATGTAGGAAGTGCTGAGATATCAGTAAAACATGAAGAATTTTTAAACATAGAAGTCAAGAAATCAAATCAACCAAAGGATAAAGGATCAGTAAAGGGCCATGTATCATCACTTGATACAAAACAAAAACTCAACACTGAACAAATAGTGCCAACTTCTACCCCAGACTACCCCAGAAATGACTTATTAAACTTAGTTTCACCAAAGGATATGATGGATTTTTCTGAAGTTAAAGAGGTTTTGACAAAACATAATCATAACAACAGAAAAACAAGGGAGTCAGATTCAGACCAGGAACAACATGAGAAAGAGTCAAAATTCACAATGAGAAATGAAGAAATTCTAGAAACTGTTAACAAGGATGTTACAAGAAATAAAGAGGATAAAAAAGATGAGGCTAGAACAGACAATGAAGATGCTTCTGATATTTTGAGAGAAACAGATCAAAACCAGACCAAATCAAAATGCCAAGGTGAATGCTCTGTCAAAGAATATTTAATTAACAATTTTGAGAAATCTGATCATAAATCTAAGACACCACCATTGAATTTGTTAAACCCTGATATTACTCCGATGGATAAGATAACCCTTTACAATATTCTAAATCAAGCTGAACCTTCATCATTGATAGATGATAAACAATTTGAACAAGAAAATCTACCTTCCAAACTATCAGTGGAATGCACCTTTTCACACAAAACAGAAGAGTCATCCTCTCTGAATAAAGGTGAAGAAAGAAAACGTGAGAATTTAAACACAATTCATTCTAATAGCAACCCTGAAAGTAACACACATAACTCAGACATGGCAGTTCCTCCTCCAAAAGATGTGGAAAATGCAGGGTGGGTGCGCTGTTTGATAGAATCAGCTCGCAATCTAACACCAACATGCCAGTCCAATGTCTCCTCTCCCACACTGGGAAAGCCTGCATTATTTAAAGTGAAAGACAACACATTCAGCGCATCTCCTGTTACCAAAACAGTAAGACCCATACTTCATAAAAGTGTTGCAGGAGTTACACAGCCATGGTCTCCTAGAGAAAGCTTAAGTGGGTCTGAAAGGGGCGAAGAAGACCTTTTCAAGGACCATGTGGACATGCAAAGTCCAACTTTAACATCTGTCCAGATAACCCAGTCAAACCAGTCATCAACACGTGCTGTACACCCTCCACCCTCTCAATCCACCACAGATCTCGAGAGAAAACAGATGATGGACAGTTCCACAGTTCCAGAAGAAGAATGCTGGGAATTATCTAAAAGCTCAGTTTCAGACAGAATAGAAAGCTGTGACATGAGTGCAGGAGACACTGTGGAGGAGCTTGCATTCAACACTGTACCTACAGACAGCATACAGGGATCAAAGGCACCAAGTGAGAGATCTGATTCAGCCTGTAGTGGTATTGAAAATCAGATTCAGGGCAAGCCACCCGCTGTCCCTCCAAAAACAGAGAAAGCCCTGCGTCGTGCCATGAAGCTGACTACAAAGAGAATCCAGAAAGCGGAAGCTAAATGTAAATCAGAGCGTGGCAGGAGCAGCGAGAAGGGTTCCTGTCAGAAACGTGAGAGGAGGCATCAAAGTAGTGACAAAGTTCTCAGTAACAGATCATATCAACAAGAACACAGCACTGACAGAGATAGAAATACTCAAAGCACAGAGGAAGACTGCAGTGAGACATCTCTGCCAAAGAGTAATGCAAGTGAAAGGCATGCCACAGAGTATAATAAACCAAACAGCCGTCAGAAGGAGAAAGATTCTGGAAGGAAACTGTATAGTAGTCATAGCAGTCTAATCAGGATGGATGCTGATGCAAAGAGCAGTGTGGCTGAAAAACAAAAAGAACATCAATCTCATCACAAAGATCAGTTTGATACCCAGAATATAAATGCTGACGGTGAGAGATTGGGACGTACTAGTGAGAAATACCTCCCACATAATCTGTACCGCAGAGCTCATAGTTTGGACAGATATTCACGTGAGAAATATGATCAAAGAGTTGTTAGCACTGAGGATCCTGCCTCTAAAACCAATGCTGAGACATTAAAGACGCTCACCACTGCACAGAAAGCACCATTACAACAAAACAGCATTGAGCATACTTATTGCCCTTCAGCAAACAACATGGTATCTCAGTCTTTCCCAATAACCCAAAGGAAGCTTCTGCAGGATCTTGATTCTGGACAGTACTTTGTGGTGGACATGCCAGTGCAGGTCAAGACGAAAACCTTCTTTGATCCAGAAACAGGAAGTTATGTCCAACTGCCAGTTCAGTCAATTGAAGGGTCTGTACCAAGGGCACAATCGGTAGAAGTTGTGAACGCACCACCACTGATGCTATATCATGGGTTTGTTCCAGTGCCTGTGTCATCCTTACCATAACCTTATACAGTGACTCCATTGTTGTCCTTGCTTACTTGGACTCATTTCAAGCCAGTGGTATAGAAGCATATAACAACCTTTATGAAAAGTACAAAAAAGAGTCAGCCCTACACCTGACCTGCATATGTATTAAAAGAGCACTTTTGAATAAACATAATCAGAATTTGATTGTGTTAGTCTAAAATAGAAAAAGGTAAATATAATTATGTTATAGACCAATAGATGGTCTTGGAATTAAGTGAGTCTGAATTCAGGCATTATTATTTTTGTCCTACATCAACATACATGTCTTGTAAATCTTTTGCTCCTAGCTCTGAAATACTCTAGTTTCCTTCCTGCCTTTCGTATTGACCTTTGGAACTTTATAAGGATTATGTATTTTGAGATGTTTGAATGGATTATTATGTTATTGCAAGAATGTCTAAAATTAGTGATTTTCCCTGTTATTGTAAAAATAGCATTGTTCAGTTTCTTTGCCATATTTACTTGCAGATGACAAGATGCACTAATTAAACAGAGAAAAGTAAAAGTAGTGGCTTTATGTCCTAAAATTGGACAATAACTACATATTTATGTAATATTTTGTGTTTTATGAAATGATTGATTTCATGAGCCCAAGTTGCTGGCTTCATAAAATGTAAACCATTCCAATAAAAAGCCTTAAACTAATGTCTAATATTTCATGTTAATTAAGAACAATCAGATTTAAGTGAATGGTCTAAATAAATCCCTATCAGGAAGTTGCTGCATGCTAAAAATTAGCATACTATACCAGCTCTTAAGTCCCTCATCTCTGGTTTCTAACCACCACATGAAATGACAGTCTTGCAGTAGATTCCATACTTGGTGCTAAGCAGTTGGTCCCAATGGAAGATGCAACGTGGTATATAAATGTGGTTTCTAATCGGCATGTATCATAGGAATTGGGTACTGGAGTTCAGAGTTCAAAGATATTACATTAGCATCTCCATACATATGTAACTGCAATCAAAAGTTTATGCAGTTTGGCAAAAGATAGCTTTATCCTTTAATTACTTGATTAATGTATTTGTTATTGACAGTGAAATGTCTTTTAGTGATTAATTTCACTGATCCCTGATCTGCATCAGTACAGCTCATTCAAAACATGTGATACATAAGGACAAACAAAATTAGCCTGAAGTCACATGTATTAAATCTCTCTGGAAAAAATATATTCTGCTACATGTAGCCATTCCAATGGCAAAATCTATGTACTAAACTGTTGTATAGACAATGAACTAAACTTTCTCACTGCAGATCATTTATTTTTAGGAATCAGTGGCCCCTTGTGTTGAAAACTGGCACCCATTGGTGAAAATTGTTACCCATGCCCATTTTTCACATTTAGCTCCCCTGAATTGTTCACAAAGGAATAAACTAAATGCCCCTATTTCTGTTATAACAAAGAACGGAAAAAAGTATAATCTGTGTAAATTTAACTGTGGCATGATTGTTGTTTCCAGATGTACCGGTTTGAGTATTTGAGAAACTTCTGAGCAGGGATTTTCACACACAACAGTCTGCAGAGTTTACATCAAGGCCACTGTTCAATTACACTAAAATCACATTTTCTATATTCTGATGTTTATTGTGAACATTAGCTGAAGATGCTGCCACATGATTGGCTGATTAGATAATCTGCTTGTTCAGATATACAGGTGTTACTGTTAAAGTGGAAACCAGTGAAAGTGGGAAATACAATGGGAATCTGTTTAAAAATTTTAAAAAAGTTTAAAAATTGGGAAATTGATGGTATTCATAGATTTTTTGAGGTTTAACACAAATATTATGGTAATGTTCAGTGTTGCAACACAAAGCCTTTTATTTGCTTACATTACTCCCTATGTATTATATGAACAATTCATCACATGACAATGTTTAGCGGTCAGTGGCAACCACAGCTGCCTGCCACCATGTCATCATATTGTTTGAGAACAACATTTTCCTCATCGTCAAAGTACAATAGACTTATCGGTTGAAGGTTGTCTGGAACGCAGCATGGCCTTCCCACATTGTTGGACAGTTTTAATGTGTTTACTATGGATTGCACAATGGCATGGTTAGTTGGACGTAAGCTACCACTAAGTGGAAACGGACAGGACCCACTGCAGTGATATGCGTTGTAGCCACTTGGTGATATTATCCATCCGGACCAACCAAGCTTTACAAAATCCACATATAGAGGTGTTCTTTGACAATTTACGGTTTGCTCATTTTCAGCTGCCCTTTTATGTGTACTCCTGCGCCTTCGAAAAACAGCCTGGAGGGAGCTGTTGTACTTGAGGAACTCGAAGGAAAAGCCAGTGTTCTGACCTGATATGGAAACACCTTCATCTGTGGAATCAAAAAACTGACTTCAGAAATGTTACTCTGATAAAATGTTACTCTGTCCATTATAAAGAAATCCAGCTAGTGATTACTGCACATTTAGTAAATGCTATTTGATCTCGACATCTTGTCATCGTATTTTAAATACATATTAAAAGCTCACCTAGAGAAAGGTGTTAAAAAAAATAGTTACTGAAGTCACTATTACCAGATCGTCTTCTTCGACCATCGTTTGAGAAGACAACCAAATAGGCATCTTGGGTATTTTCCTCATACCCTGTTTCTCTTGCACTGTGTACATACATCTCCAACCAGTGTCCCGAAGTTAAAGTCGAAACAACCAGGATGCCATTATTTGAGACGCCACTGAGAATCCAATTGGTGACCTATTATAAAATGAAAACAACAAACTTACAGTTTTGTCAGACTAATAATGTAGTATGGATTTATCAATTGTGTGACCAGGTACTAAGAGACTACAAACTATACTACACTCTGTTTATAATTATTTTTATTATTAATTATAACATTATTATCTATTATACAGCATGTCATGTGTAAGGCTTACCTGTGTCATAGGCTAATTACATTAGCCTTACTTGTGACATAGGCTAGTTTAAACAGCCTTACATTTCAAACCGGGATG
>JAOTRN010000053.1:19321453-19332837 GCA_028566695.1 Bagroides melapterus
CAGTAACAAAGAAAATAACTCTTACATAATCTCCTTTTAGATCTTAGTGGTAATAAAAAAAATATACTGGGTTTGCAATTTTGTGCATAGAAATTGAGGATCAGTAAAATATTTAGCTTTTTTTAAAAAATAAATAAATAAATAAATAAATAAATAAAACTGGCAGTAGTTATACAGTCTGTTTGTATGTTTTGGTGTTCACGTGTAACACACTTGAAGAGATTAACAAGCGTGCGATTGAATGGGATTCTTATTGATATGGGTTCGCTATCTCCGTTCAACACAATCCAATACTGATATTCTCTCTGAAACATCTGTTAAATATTTAATTTTTCTCCTCTCATAGAGGAGGGTTCCCAACTGGCTACTGCCACCCACTGGAAACCCAGCACATAGCAGATTTTATTTCAAATATACACACATTAACTGAACAGTTAAACAACAGTTATTAATAACCAAACAGGAATTACAAAAAAAAGAAAAGAAAAGAAAGAAAGAAAGAAAAAAAAAGAAAAAAAGACATATTTGGGGGTGATCCAGCTTTTCCCTCCATAATTAGAGTCTGGAGTACAAATAAGATTTGAAGAGAATGTTACAGAAGAACTTTAGAGAGAATGCTTCTGAAGAATAATATATTGTATGTCTTAATGTCTAATGGTCTCGTTGAAAAAAACAGACATTTTTTGTATTATATTTGTAAAAGCTATACAGTTGTACATGCATGTGTGTGGTCTATATGTGAATAAGCTTGTGTGTTTCGGTTTCCACTAGACCCTAAAATCCATTCTGTATAAGGGCGGCTGGGTGGCTTCAATTCCATAAAGAAACACAAAGCTCAGAGGCCCTGCAGTAAAACAAGCAAGTTGCCTAGGAGAGGCATATAGCATATTCTTCAGTGTTAAGCTAAAACAACAATACAGGGATGGTTAGTGTAAGTGCTAAATGGATTGAGACACTGCCCCAGGTTTCTGCATAGTTCCTTAAGTCAGCTGGAAGTCTTTGTGTAAAACACCTATGGCTCAAGAAATACACACCAAAGGCATATACAAATTGATTAATATACAATTACAATTAATATATAATTGTGTCGATTTGTGTTCATCACAATACAAGAACTTCAATTTTGTAGATGTAACTAAATAAATAATTTGATCAAATGGGAGTGATGAGGAAAATCACCACAGGCCTCATAAAGCATTTCACCTTTATATCTGTTTGGGGACTGGAGGTAAAATCCCACCACCAATTATTCTTGACATTACACCTTCCTGTTTCTATTAATGATATGAGTAGGAGACAGTTAAAAAAAGGTAATACATATCATCCAATTAAACTCTATAGAAATCAGTCAGTGGATAGAAGGGTTGTGGTGGACACTGGACAATGGACATTTTCTCCGTTAAACTCTGACACACGGTCTGCCAACATCCACAGTTCACAGACATAACAGGATGGTGCAAACAAAGTGAGCAGCGGAACACTGGTTGTCCACTAGTTTCTCTTCTCAAAGACTGGGCAAACTTGTCCTGCACTGAAAGACAGGCATAAGACAGTGGAAAAGAACAGAGGAAAAAAACACAATGGACCCAAGATGTCCTACCAAAGCATCAGAAATTTTTCCATATTAAAAACCAACTTCAACTAATTTCTGAAATGCTCCAAAATAATACCCCTCATTTCTGTCATACCCAAAGCAGAAGAAAATGTCTTTTTTAAATCATGTCATGGTTATACCCCACGTGATACAGACTCAGCAGTCCCCATATCCTAATGATTGACTTTTTATATCAGCAATCATCACATAAACAGATGAGAATCTTTGTACCTAGCACTTGCATCCTTCTTTGTACTCTTGTCTTGTTTCAAACAGTTGGTGTATTAGTAATCACATCTACTACTATTGGTCTGTTTTTGGTCGAGGTCTTGCTGATTTTGAGTTTATTTTGTTAATATAAATTTTGGTAAATCCATTTTACTATCAATCCATACATTCATTCATTCATTCATTCATTCATCTTCATTCTATCCTGGTAACACTGGGATACAAGCCAAACTGAAGGGAATGCCAGAGCTGTGAGGAAACAACTGTACTTCACAGTACAAGATTCACTGTCTACAGATATTTTATTATAGTTCTACTTTTCTTTACTGTTGCACTGATTCATTGTTCTTATTAAATATAACCAAACCACACAGTTTATTGTTTTTACATCCCTCTTATCCATCAAGACCACAAGACCATGTCTCGATACTGACCATGTCTCTGTATTACATCACACAAACATGGCAGAATTCTGTGCTATATGGCATGCAACTCTGTAGCATAATTCGCATTTTTTTTTCACATTTTGTCAGACACCATTATCCAGAACATTTTACATTTATCTCTTTTTTTATACAGATATGTAGTTAAGGGGTTTACTCACGGGCCCAGCTGTGGCAGCTTAGTGGTGTTGAGATTTAAACTCAAAATCTTTCTACCAGCAGTCCAGCATCTGAGCAACCACTGCACCAGTGGGAAAAATGCAGGAGTAAATCTGGAAGCCTTTGATGGGAATGCCACAAACCATCGTCACTGTCAGCGTTGTTATTCTGTTCAGGATCACTGTGGATCTGAATCCAGGGAGTGAGAAAGATTAGAAGCAACACACACATAATGTAGAGTCACCTATCTACCTACTGGAGGGAGGAAATTGATGAATGCAGAGGATCCCATATGGACAGTATCAGGACCCTGGAAATGTGAGGTCACAACACCATTTTCTTGCCCCATTGCAAAAAGGCTTGTTAGTCAGCAGACCTTCTATTGAGTGTAAATTCATTATTATGAAATAACCTGGACATTTCCATACTAACTAACCCTTGATAAACACCCTGGAATTTTTGAATAAACAAATCAGTTATGCTCCAGTACCAGTTACTGCATATACCACCGCACCAGCCATTGTAGATTATGAGCTTTGTGTACATGGATGTGGACTGGAAATGTACTTCACTGACTTACCACTAAAGCATTTTACTGTAAGTGCATAGAATCCAACATCTACAAAGTGGACACTTGGGAGATTACAGCCTGGAGAGCATAGCCTTGATTGAAAGTCGAGCATAACCATGACCACTTTAGTAAACAGTACCATATGCCCTAACAATAAGCAAATACAATTAACAAAAACTTCTTTTAAGATGGCACAAATACCAGTAAAGGAAGGACAACTGCACACTTATGAGATCTATAATTATCATAGCTTTCTCTAGAATAACCATCTGAATTTGACTGAATTTTTTATTCAGGACAGAATTCCAGTGTCCACATCCTCCATCTACCCACCATGAAATATGATGACACTTTCCAATGACAAGACATCTCTCATCTTTCACAACGGTAAGTATCCATCATAACTGAAAGTGCATACATATGGAAGATATAGACTATAAAACGTCGTTTTTCATTTCTTCTCAGCAGTAACAGCTCTGATGAAGTGCTGATTACCTAACGGGTCCCGTGTTGCTTGGCCTGAACTTTATACACCAGGGTTTGCAGTCTCTTGGATCCTCATCAAATGGGTCACCTCAGAAATGGTGTGAATGATGGCACATATTTATTGCGTGCACCATGGGGAATGGGGAAGAAGGTCAGTAAGAATGTTTCAACAGAATTCCCATTTATGTGTCTATTGATGCTTAAATATACCTGATAAAGATTTGAATTTTCAAGACTTGTTGAGAGGAGGTTGAGATGTTGCTTCTTCATCATGAGAGTTTGTGTACACAACAATGTGAAATAGTGAATAAATGACAGGCTTATTCACACAGTGGGAGCAGGCCAGTGTTAACATGGACTGGCAGACCTGTTCCTGGCTCCAGACTGCAAGGCTGGGGTGATGTACAGTTAGGATGCTATCGTCTGAAGGATGGATTAGTAATTTCCTGCCAAACAGCCCCGGATTTCTCTGTGGCTGGCACCGTCTCCTCCACGGTCTCCGTTTTCCCCCTGAAATGAAACATGTATATTTTCCTTAGTACAGACAAAAGCCATAATTCAAAAAAGCCAAATCAAAAATTCACAATCCAGGCTGCAGTTTTCTTTGTCAGTTCTTTAATAAACCTCATGAAACATCTAAGATGGCCTCGTTTTTAAAATAAGCATGAAAAAAGCTCCAGGCTGTCGAGCTCCTACAACCTCATATGAAGGATTTATAAAGTGTTTATACAAACGCTGCACTGACCAACATGGCCTAAACGAGCAGCGGATCTCGAGTTTCATGCCGCGTGGCTTGTTGAAGGAGAAGCCGATAACAGCTTGGCTAGCTGCAATTACGTTTTATTAATGATCCAAAAAGCCTCAGAGGAGCACTTTTCTGAGCGCACCTACATGCTCTTGCCAAAAGCCATGCTGACCGGATTGTAACCATCTCAGTGCTGACTCCAGAAAGGAAGGAAAGAAACACATCAGTTTAGCTGCTGCCATAGTAACCCTCTTTGGGAAAGCAAGCAGTGCTTTATGTGAGCCAATATAAAGTCAATTCTCCATGAAGTGCATAACCTCAGTCTCGGGTGGGTTTGTGTAGGGCCTCTGTTACCTGCAGTTGCTTGGCTCGATAACAAGCAGTAGTTGTAAAACGTCTTGCAAGGGAGGAGCTGAATGCTTAAAAAAAGACACATAAATATCTACTCTTGCATAATGTAATACTAACACATAAGGATTAAAAATATTAAGAAAGAACGTCAACAGGACATAATATCAGAATGAACGATAAGGTTTGGTGTCAGGACAGAGAAGAGGACGGTTTACTGTTCAGATCCCTAAAGCCACTCAAATAACCTGATTCACTCTCTGCTAGCCAGGGATATTCAAAGAGAACAACAGGTAGTGGTTCATTCCAGTGCTTCCAAATGTTAGAACATTTCTGACAAGTACAACATAGAAACTATTACTCTACCATTAATGTGACAAAACAGTAGATAGAGGTGCTGCCTCATGTCTCCAGGTCCCCAGTTTGATCCTAAGCATGGGTAACTATGTCAGGTTTCCTCCTGCTTCTAAAACACACAGGAAGCAGAATTAGCTATATTAAATTAACACAGCAGTGTGTGTGAGACCGTGTATGAGTGTGTGTGGATGTGCCTGCTCAGTATGTCTAATATAGGTTGGGCTCACTTCACTTCTGCCCAGGTTCAAGTGCATACTTAAGATGACGATGTACTAATATTCAATTGCATTTATGTATATGACACTATTAACAACAAAAACTTCTGCAAATCAAATTTAGAGGAAAATATAAATTCAGGATGGAACATTTAAATGTATCCATAATGAGCAAGCCAGAGGTGATTGTGGCAAGGAGACTACGTATGGAGGAAATCTTGAAAGATATGACAGAAGGAACCCATCCTCATTCAGTGTGAAGGCAGCCATTAAGTATGTTAAGCCATTAAGTATGTTTCAAAAACATGTGTTCAGCTCCCTTTATCATATCTTCTCTTTTTTGGTATTGCTATACCAGCACTTTTTATTTCAGTATGCTTATGTGGGTTTTACATTCACATATTTATATTTCCAATAAAATAATAGTCAGTGAAAGGATCAGAAATAAATGTTCTTGCGTTTGTATTTTTCCATTTGAAGTTCTGCATTTGGCTGTTGGGTTCTTGAGTGTTCAGCAGTGTTCTTGAGCAATTTTTCCACAGTGCCATCATCCTTGGGTGTGATTCCAGCAGTTCACCATCTGCCCCAACAAACCCAACCTGACTGACATGGAGGACAGGTGGGGGAAGCGAGTGCTCATAACGAGGATGGTGAGTATATTCTGCAATTCTGCAGTGAAGTGCTGATGGATTTGGGATTCTGCCGTTGTCCTTGCACATGTGTACCTGTCACCACTCTTGCACAGCAGCCTCTACCAATAAACACAACCACCACCTTAGTGTTTACTTTAGTGTCATGCAAAAATCTTCTTATACCATGTTGAGAGAGACAGAGAATTATGGCTGTGCAGCAGAGAAGCTGACCTGTGGACCTGTAAGATTGGAAGCACAGTTTGGACGTTTCTGTGCCTGAGTAAATATACTGTAAAGTTACAACATAATGACTAAGGTGATCTTCAGTTTAATCACGATTTCCAATTAAAATTTTATTGATATGCATAACTATACATCGTGTGACATGTTGTAAAAAGCTTTTGGACCGTCTGTGTCCAGAAAGTTTAATAAAAAAATTAGTTTCACTTAATAAATATAAATATAAATCTGTAAATTTGTATTTTATTGTATAAATCATGATTACACTTTTGAATCGTTGCCCAGCACTACTTTTTTGTTAGGTCATAGGTCATCACATGCTTGCTATATAGCCTTCTAGTGATAGAAACACAGACATGTTACATGTATACTTATAAGATTCATTTACACAGAGAAAAATCTACGAACAACCAGCAATTATTAGCTGCAAGTTTTCTTCTACATACATATTCTAGCTAGCTAATTCACAACAGATTTATTGTATGCATTTATAAAAGTTTTCAATCATTTGAATGTGAATATTATTCAAGGTGAAATGAATCTCATCTGCCACAAAACCTCTTGAACACTGGAGTGACAGACAAACACAGAAAAATCACATGCAGGGTATACCAGCCACCAAACTGTGTCTGGTTACAAGCTTCAGGATCTTTCAGGTTGCAATCTGACTTTCTGTACATCTGTGTATGCACACTTCTGTGTTCCAGCAGGAAAGCAAACCACTTAAAATGGACATAATGAGTTTTATAGATATAGTTTAATATACTTTTATCCTTGATCCCTCATTGGGACTAAATAGTATATTGAGGTTTATAAGGTATGAGTATTATAAGGTATATACGGTATTATAATATAAGGTATTATAAGGTATAAGCAGTATGAGACCCTCTGCACCTCACAACAGGGTGGCAATCTGTTATACACTTAAAGAAATGAAAAAAATAAAATAAAAATAAAAGACAGAGACATATATTTTGAACTTGTCATTCTCTGAAGGGTGAAAGAGAAAGTGAGACAGGCAAGGAGATGGATGGTGGTAAAACAAAAAGCTGGAACTGTCTGCACAGTGTCATAGAAGCGCAATGTATCCGGCAGCCAAGATAAATGTGAAGTAAAACCCCCAGGACTGACGGTGGCTTGTTACTTTTGTGAACTTGGTCATTGCCTGGAGCCAATAAAGGCCCACCAAAGAAAACAAATATCAAACAGCTCCTCTTGTTGTAAGCCAATTATGTAACCAGAGAAACCATTACAAAGTGCTTGCTGACAGTAAGTCATCCATTAGTGCTAAAACATACCCCGCAGACGAAGCAGTTCACTTAAATGTTAAATATCAAAGTGGGAAATCAGCCCAAATGACTAAAGCAGTCAACTTGTAAGTACAACTCAGTTGAGCTGAGAAGAGACCAAAATGTGTGAATAATTGCCTCAGGTCTAGTAATGCAGAATTTATTTCTGTATTGTATCATGTCATGTTTAAAACAATCATACCTTGAAAATGTTTGTCACTAGGCCAATAAGCACTAATCAAAGGTGTTTAAAAAAACCCCAGTATTTTCACACACATACATTCATTCACCCATATTATGGATTTAAACCATTCCATCTACCTGCCTTTGTACAGTGGTGGGAAACCAGTGAACCTGGAGGAAACCTGCATGAACACAAGTAGAATGAACAAAACTCTGGAGCTGTGAGTTGGCAACAATACCAGCTGCACCACCTTTTAATAAAATATAGCTAAACTAATAGAAATATACATGTAAATAGTATAACAAATTCATCTACAAAAAAAAAAAAAATGGATGAAACAATTTCCGAGAGGAGAGCCAGGGTTTCTATAAGATGTGTATTGTATGTGTATAATAAGGTCTTATCCAAGAATCACCCGACTCCAGTGTACAGGCTGACATTTAAAAAAGAAATACAAATCCACAGTTGTTCTCTAACTAGGTAGGCTGGAGTTAACAACCTGAAACTAACATAACCACAACAGACTAGGGCTGGGATTAAACACATATGAAGCTTTGTGAACACAATACAAACAAAGACGTGCATACACACAGATTGAGGCAACACCAGAGCAAGACACAGGTGGAAGTAATATTCAGGGAGCCTGGTGAAAAAAGGAAGAGAGGAAAAAACACATCATACAAACAAGATACAGAAATACAGACTTGGTTCAAATGCCCACTAAATATTAAACTAGCTACTAAAAAGGCCACGGTGTTGGTGCCACTGTAATATTTTCCCTGTGGTTATCTAAGTGATGTCATGGAGGCAGACAGATGGAGGCATGTTTTTGGTTTTTATTAAAATGACTCAAATAAACAACAAGGTTCAGCAATTCTCAAAATGAGAGACAGACTGAAGCTCAGGCAGTCGACAAACCGGCATTAACTAGACAAGGCTAATGGGATAAAAATAAGCAGGTGATGGTGGAAACAAAACTGCAAATGTGCAAGTGGTAGCTTATAGAAGAAGTGGCAGCAGCAGCCTTTGTTTTTGTCACATATTCAGCACAGTGAAATTCTTTCTTTTCAGATAACAGCTTAGAGGATTGGGTGATACATGACACAGTGTCCTTCAGAGCATACAGAGCATGTGGGAGAGGGTTAAGTGCCCAACAATGGGGCCTGAACCCTGATCTTCTGACCAACAATGCTGAGCTGGAACCACCTGAGCTACCAGTGCCATCCACCATACCACCATATTCTCTTAAGCTATTAATTAGTTTTAGTATTAATGCTTTATATTAAGATGCTTAAATATTTGTCATTTAGAGCTCATTGCTACATTAAAATTCTGTCATTTCTGATCGTGAATTCTCATGATGTCTCAAAAACTTCTTTACCCTTCCTTCTTTAAAACTGAACATAGTCCATCAAGATCTCTACTCAGAGTGATAGATCATTTTCAGATGAATGAGTGAAATTTTGATGGCAACCATTAAAATGGTGGTCCTGAGGAGACACATAGACCATAACACTACTGCAAAGAGTAGCAAAGGGGATTGTTTTTGCAATCGACTGCAAAAAAATACAGTCACTTTTTTTTTTTTTTTATTTGATGGATGCCTTTGCTTTCTTTACTGAATTTCTCTTGCTCGTAAAATCTTTGAGGTTGCATGTGATTACTGCGATGGAAGCTTATAAACTTCCTTTTTCAGCAAGAGGTGGTAATGAGCCACAAGAGAAAATTTAATATGAGGTTTAGGATGTGGGGAAAGGAGAATTCTTGTATTGTAGCATATCATACAACCCTTCAATCTCCCAGGTGGAAGATTTCACGCTTCTATAGTGATGACTTTGCAATTGGTCTCTTCTTCAGCAGCTACCGGCTCAATGCTGAGATTGAGGGACGCCTGGGATGCATGTACAGATGCTTTACCATATGTGCCCCTACTGGCCACCCCAATAAACCATACTGTAAAAATTAGTAGGGCATAACGGTGGCCACTGCAGCATGGGGAAAGCGTTTTGTTTCCTTTGCTTTCTTTTTTTTTTTTGGGTTGTATTTCTTCAGTGCTCTCCTTCAACTAGAAATCATTTCTCTGCATATTGTTTGTTCATTGGTTGTTCTCCAGTCTGCAAAACCGTCACCAACCTGAGGTCATCTTAATATAACAATCAAAAAGCACCCTAAAACCATGGTATAATTTTATTGAATATGTCAAACTTTTGGCTGTAATCCATTAAATGGTATCAGGTGGATGTAGATGAAATGGCAATGCAAATTGGACCTAAGTGCCTTTTGTGTGATTACTCCCAGTGTCCCTATGATAGACTGTGGTGATTAATATGTCAGCAGACAAATGAATTTTAAATGGCTGTATGAGCAGTAGCTCATACATATAAACACATTGCATGCAATGTAACTGCAAGAAAGAGAATGTCATACTAATTACTATCATACTACTATCATACTACTATCATACCAGGTTCTCTATTTAAAAGCCTCACATCCATAATTTGTAGGCAATTTTCCAATTCAAGTCATCAGCAGGGGAGCGAAATCTTGCACCACTTTCCCTCAGCTTTTTAGAATAGAGATTGAAGCCAGGCAGCTTAGAGATTTAAGTAATGGAAGGATAACATTGGTGTAGCAACGCCAAGGCACTATTTAGAAGTTGTAGCCTCATCCCTTGACCTCTCTTTTTTACCTCACTAGGGATGACCCAATGTTTAGAGTAACAGTATGGGACATTATGAGCTAAGGCATGTTTGGTTTAGTTCCTCCTACTATTCCCAGGCCAACTGTGAGCCATAGCAAGGGCAAGAAAGCACAGGATTGTTTGGAAAAAAACATTCTTTCTTTTGAATTCTGTAATGATTGCATTTTTAAAATAAAAAAAAATCTTTTTTGCTTAACTGTTTGTAATTGGTTTAGTCAAAAACACTGTACTTGTACTAAGAGTCAGTAACATAATTTCTGGCATGAAGGAAGCCAGTGCACCCGATGCTAATTGTGAACATGGGGTTAACAATTACGTTCATTCTTTTGGCAGACACTGATAAAAACACAAAACAAAAAAACATACAGACCAGGGTTTATTAGAAGCACAGCATTTGAGCTTACTCCACAGAACTGCCCAGAATGTTGAAAACCACTTACTCTATTTTGTCTAATAGAATTTTGGTGGAGCAAATTGTATTGTTTAGTCTGGTGTACTTTTGGCCGGCTTCAGATGTAGACAGCGACTTTGTTGTGGTTTGTTACAAAATATTCTTTGCTCTCGTTGCTATCCATCTGCACTACTGCACTTTCACTTAAGCTCCCTACTACTTTCAGAAAATAGTAGATTTTAAGATGCAGTCAGCCCATTGGCATCACCCAAGAGGGACTGGTCAGTTTCAGACAAAAGCTTTCACCACATGCTTCAGCATTTTCCCCCATCTCTGGCCTAATAGCTCCTTCACAAGGTGAAATTCTCAAAAGGCAAGAAGAGTAAGTGAGATTCCTTCTCAGACATCTGCTGCAGTTTTACTTGGCACAAGGATCTGGCTGGACATTCCATCATTGTTATTTCTTTGTTCAGCTCTTCAGAGAGAAAATAAAGATATTACAGGCTCCATATACACAGGCAGTAAGCTAATAGCAGCATGCTGATTCCTGGGTTCCTGTCTGAATAAAATACATTGCACTCAAACACAGTAACTACAAAAAGAACACAATCAGCCTGTAATACAAGAGGTCTGTAATCGGGTCTTTTTTTCCCTTAATAATGTCTACTAATACAGAATTTTGGCCAAAAAAAGAAGCAAGTCTTTGGCCTTGCCTTTGTTAAGTAACTAGAATGTTGCTGTTGTAAATGAAGGTGAGGAATTGTTTCAGCATCATCCTTATTTCTTGATTTATGAAGCATA
>JAOTRN010000053.1:19334030-19344816 GCA_028566695.1 Bagroides melapterus
TGTAACTGCACTGTGCTTCCTGTTTTTTTCCCCTCATGTTCATTATTTTGCTGTACAGTGACCTTGAGTTGTTGAAAGGTGCTTAAAAATAAAATGTATTAAAATGTAATATTATTAACTATTCTTTTGCTTTTTTTCCTCTCATCAGTTTATTCTGGGGTTCCCCATCTGGCTACTGCCACCCACTGGACATAGCTGGTTTTATTATAAACATAAGTGCATGGACTAAACAATTTAACAACATTTATTAATAACCAAAAGGAATAACAAAAAAATAAATAAAATGTTGTTGGAGGGTGGTTGATCCAGCTTATCAGTATATATTTACTGTTTTCCCACATCATTCCAAACACTGAGCAGTCAAGAGTTAGTGTGTGTTATGTGTGTGTGTGTGTAGGTACTGAGCAGGAGCTCTTTGGCAGTTCTGGAATTTAAATTCGGGCTACCTCGACATTAAGAAGCCTGTTTTCAGCAATCTACATTCACATCATTGGAAACTTCAAGCTTTGTTGCTGTTTGGCTGCCAAAAGAAAGCGTGATTATTAGCCCTCCTGGAACTGTATACTTTAGGCTGTAGAGCTTAAAGCTGCCAGGTCACTGCATGAACTGTACAATTTAAACTATGGCCTGCAGCAAGAGCAGAAAACACACATGCTAATGTTATGAGCTTTACGTAAAACAGAAGTGGACAGAGCTTTATTAGAGAAAGTATACTTGTTATCAATTCAGGGGTCAAACTGTGGACGGCAGCGATGGTGTAACTGAGAAAGCTATAAAAGGGTGATTGGTTTGCCATATCAAGGCTGATTACTTGCACAGGTCTTAGCACTTCAAGATATCTTTAATGAAACTATGAAACCATATTACTGGTAAGTAAGTTTACTTGCTATGCAAACAGAGTGCAGACTGTAGTTAATATCCAGGTAGATTGTATTATATCAAGTCTTTATCTTTCAACAAATAGCCAATAGAGAGCACTGTAGCTCCACTGGAGAGGCTCAGCTTGGAACCTACAGGCCAATGAGAAATCCTCAAGGGGAACTGAGTCTTAATGCGTCCAGTACAGGAAAAAGGGAATTAGAATGAGTAATTAAAACGTATTGACACCATATGTACTCTGCCTCTCCCTGTCTTTGGCTTCTGTGAAGGTGTTTAACCTGTAATTAGAGACAGACTGCCTCAAGACTGATTATATAACCACACACACACACACACACGCACGCACTCTCTCTCTCTCTCTCTCTCTCTCTCTCTCTCTCTCTCTCTCTCTGTCTTTCTCACACGTGCACACACAAACACACTCTCTCTCACTCACACACACACACACACACACAAAACCTGTTTCTTCTACAGCATAATACATATGCAAAATTACATGTGGCTCATCAAGTTTATATATTTGCCACAGCTTGTCCTGATTTGACATAGCGGTCAAGAAATATGCAATTTTGACTGCAATGTGTTTCCCTACAGTATGGATTTTTATTAAACTGATTCTGTCAGCTTTTTTTTCCTCATTTAAAAAAAAATGTGTATAAATAAACCAAAACCATGGAATTCATCATGTTCCAGCAACCAGGCTGAGACATAAACTGTGGACATGTGTTCACTCTAGAGCGTTGACAAAGTACCCACCAATTACTGAAGATGGTAATTCCTAAATTTCTTTGCAACCCAAATTTGAAATTATTAACAAGTATAGAGCATTTTTAAGAAGCAGCAAAATATATTTGGATACTCAAAGGATACTAAATTTAAAAATTGCTTATATTTGAGTGTCTGGATCCTTTAAAACAATATTCTCAGTTTACCACCATGTTGTCATCTGACTGACAAGAGTTTAGATGTGACCAAGACTGTGTGGCGCTGTGTGATGATGTCACCATCCATCCACTGGGAGAATGAGATCAGCAAGTGGGCTGCCAATGGCTGATAAGGGACCCTTAAATAAACATTGTAATCGTTAAACATGGCCTGAATCGATGACCAAATCATGATTTAACTGTTATTAGGGAAACCAAACCTTGACCCACACAGTCAGTTGGCATTTCCACCAGGGCTTTTAAAAGGCCAGTCAGAACGGTGTATTTGGCATAAGGAACATAACAGCTTGTCCAAATACGAAAAACAGCTGGCATGAGTTGTAGACAGATATACGGCAAGATTATTTGACCCTGGGACTTGTTTATGAAAGTCAGACAAAATAAGCGGAGGAGGAGGTAAGTGTAATCTCTCGCTCCTCTGGGATCAGCTGTGTGGGTCGGTTCACCCTCAGCAGTGCTGCTGGCTGAAATGGCCTGGACTTAGCGGAATCTCAGCAAAAGGCTGTAATTCATCAGGGCTGCTGACCAACCAAATTTTTGTAAAATATACTACAGTTTTCCCAGAAATATGATGGGAGGACCGGGGTTCACAAACTGAGAATATTTAAAGTTAAGAATAACGCACTCATTTCTTTGCAGGATGAGAATACATGGATCAGTCAGAAACACAACACCCTCATTTGAAGGTTTCCATTTCAGTGTTTTTCTGCTGATGGCTCAAAGCCGGAAAACTCAGCAGATCATTACTACACTTGTCCAAATTTTCTGTTGTCAGCATGACAACCCAGGTGTCCTCACAGCTGCATCTTGTAGCCCTCTTCTGTCCTTTGCTTCACCTTGTGACTTTATCAGTATGACAAACTTTTATGTGAGAATTATTATTTAGGAACATTTGCTTGGTTTTGAGATATATTCAGCTTTCACTAATGTCACTTAACAAGCCAGCTTCCTCTATAGTTTCCTTTTTTTTTTTACAACTCTTGAGTCTGATACATCAGATATTGCATGTCCATGTTATATAGTTAGCTTTCACATATCTGACATACAGTACGTAGGTGTAATTATCTTCACTGCTTCTTATTGATGTGGATTTTCTGAGCTTGAGATTGGATAGATCAGCATTAGCAGCATTTCCAGCTCAAGCTTGTTCTGACCTGAACAGCTGCACAGTTGCAGCATTTGGACACTCTGATATCACTAAGTTTTCCAGGGTTCTCTGATCCCCTTCAATTAGCCTGCTGCCCTGTCATCACTACACACTCTGATCTTTCTCACTCACAGCTGCCATGGGCTTATTGCTGCACAGGTGGGAAGCTTTCCTGCAGGTGTTTCCTTCAAGGGAGAGACACAAGTTCAGGCCAGCATGAAAACAGCTGAAATGATGTAACATAAATGGTGACAGTATCATGTTTGCATGATATTGTTCTGAACTTAGGACAGTTAAAATGAAGAATTCATTCTACAAAGTTTCACTGGATCTAATTTTTAAAGTGTTGGGCTGTAGTAAAAGTTACGACCTGTTTTTGTATTTTCCTGTTTCAGCATTATTATATGAGTTATTTACATTTATCTCATGGTATACAGCCAAGCAATTGAGGGTTAAAGGCCTTGCTCAAAGGCCCAGCAGTGGTGCCTTGTCAGAACCAGGATTTGAACTCACAACCTTCTGATTGCTGATTGCTAGACCAAAACCTTAACCACTAGGCTACCGCATCCCACACAAACTGCTAATAATAATAATAATAATAATATAATAAAACATGATTTACCTTTACAATTAATTACAATGCTAAATAATACTAAAACAAAACCTGGAATTACTTAAACTAATCATCTTTAATGCTATATAGAACTTAAAATGATTTTAAAACCATCACACACAAATGACTTAAATATTAAAATAATATATTTTTTCAGGACAATATAATAAATATAATGAAAAAAATGAATTTCAATTCTAGTGATTTTGAAGTGACTTTTCTTTAAAGAGCCTTTAAAATGACTGGCCATGATTAGAATATTGCATTCTATTTAATTTCTATACTTTTGCTTTTGCTCAAATTTTTTAAACTCTTACTGATTTTAAAAATGACCGTAATGTATCTTTGCTCATGCAAGAGATTCAGCACATTTCAATGTGTTCAAGAAATCCCTCTTTACCTGCCATACAGTGTGTGTAATCTATAACTGACATCTGGTGAAATGACTCTTTACCCAACTAATCGCTCCGATGTGATTCCACAGAAGCCAAGATCTCCCAGAGCCTTCTCAGTGAAAGAGATTGTGCAGAAGACGAAAGAGGGACAATTAATAATATTCTGTAAAACAGCTGTGATACACAAGAGGAATTATGTACACTTACTTGGCCTTCCAGTTGTCTTGCCAAAACAAGGGACCAGGAGGTCTGTGTACATTGCAGCGTAGAGGTTTCAGGAAGATGCATGTGGATGATTTGCTTTTCTATTCTGCTGCACCACTACTGGGATTGTGTTTTGGCATCCGTAAGGTAACATAGGCATTATGAAGATATAGGAAAGATCATTTGTTACGGTAACAAATCCCAATGGTAGGACATATCGGGTTGTATGGAAAATATTAAATGTTTTGGGAAAATGCACATGAGTCTGCTGTACATAAACCGTCTATCCGTCAGCTCTTGTCTGCCAATGTGTTTTATATTTTGGGAATCCAAAGACACAGAATAGATGTGTCTGCACTTTTGAAAATGCATTTAATTAAGATTTATGCATGTACAGTATAATGGCAGAGGCTGTAACTTTAGGATGAAAATCCTATTGATGGAAATTGGGAACTCAAAGCACAATGAATTTATTTTATCTAAGCTTTTTTTCCTAATTGTTTGTTTCCCAAATAAATTGTGAATGGACTGCAGTGGCTGGTTGATCTTGAAAATGTAACAAATTGAAACGCTCTAGGCCAATTTCCAGCTCTGGTAAGTCAGTAGTGGAAGTGTATGACTAAAGCACAGAATAAATGGGTGACTGCTGTTGAAAAGGAAAAAAAAGAAATCTTGCGTTTAGAACTTTAACAGCTGGAAGTGATTGGGAGACCCGGGCCTGGAGAAGAACGGTTTAAACCCCTCAAGTTCCATTTGCGATTTTCACTTCTCTTAACTCGCCGTTACTGTTATGAAATGATTAAGGGCTGAGTCTTATAGCATGAGCTCTTAGAATAGACATACAAATATTATATATATATATATCATACATTTTATATATATAAAAAAAAAAAAATAAAACCACAAAGAGTCCTTTGTCCTTTGTCGTTTTGTCCTTGTTCCTTTGTGTTATTTGTAACGTGTCTGTACATTGTATGCATTGTCTACTTTCATCTCCGAAGACATTTTAAAAAAGAAATGATCATGATGGTAGCTCAGCCCATTCCATTTCACCAAACCCGATGATGAGTTTTGGATGGGCCAGCATAGCAGGATTAAATAAATTAATCCCTACTCTAGTGTTTTTCAAATAAAAAAAAAAAGGTAATCAATTTCAACCAGCTGTCTGTCTCTCACATTCCTTCTGCCTGCCAATGTTGTGATCTCAACATGCTCTAATGATCCCAAAAGTAATAAATATTTATAATAAAAGACATTTTAGAGCTTTTGGTTAAAATGATGAAAGACATTAGAGGTCAGAGGTTTCTTTACAGCTCAAATGTAACGTTGCAACCATCGGAGAAATCCGAGTAGGTCAGATTCTTGTGAAACTGCATGTGAAAATGTCTTCATTCTCCTACTCAAGCTTTCATCAAGAACAAAAATGGCCTGAAAAAACTGTCAGCGTTTGTGTGTCAGTTTGTGATGCTCACATCCTATACCTTTTGTGTTTCTTCCAGAAGTGCATTTTGTGACCTGAAGAAAACAAAATCTTTATCTGTTATAAATAAAGAGATTACTTTAATGGCACATAAATAGTAAATGACTTTGCAAATTTACCTCAATTTGCTCCTCTTAATGAGCCGCATTAAAAAAATGACGTCAGCAGGTGGAGAGGTTTTGCTATTGATCATTATCTTTTGTACGT
This sequence comes from Bagroides melapterus, assembly GCA_028566695.1. NCBI lineage: Eukaryota > Metazoa > Chordata > Actinopteri > Siluriformes > Bagridae > Bagroides > Bagroides melapterus. Next base: position 19,339,900 of record JAOTRN010000053.1, read on the forward strand.
ATTCAGCTCTGTTGAGCTTTATGGCTACATTTACTTAAAGGGGAGGGACATTTTGGGTATCACACGTACTCTGTGGCTGCGGAGTCATTTCTGACTGTTGCTCGCCCAGGCGTGCAATCCATGGTACGTTGGAGTTAGCCGTCACACTGATGGAGATATAAGGGGCTCCTGTTGCCACTGTAAATAATTTGAGGAATGATAAAGCTTTAATATCTGATTTTGCACTAATGGTATCAACCACACTCCTTGTCCAACCAAAATATGAACAGTAAAAGTAACAAGTAAAAAAAAAAGAAAAGGGAAAAAAAAAAGTAGAAAGCGTCTGGACTGGAAAAGTGCATGTGGTGCCAAGAACGCTGATTACTGATAGCGGCATTGGTTTTTCAAACTTTGGCCTCCTATTTGAGAACATTGTAGGGAGCAATCGGTTTGCGGTTCGTGATTCATTGTGGAGATCGTTGAACAAAATAATTGTGATGATAATAATAATAAGTGAAACTGAACCTCTGCATGAACAGATACTGAAGTTTTACAGTGCATACACAATGGGAAGGGAAAGAATCATTAAAGACGTAAGTGTTGACTTTTGTTGTTATTTAAATGAAATATTTGGACACTCTTTTTGTCAGCTCTGTGTCATGATGCTCCCACTCCCATGCTTCACTGTGGGGATGATGTTTTGTGGATCAACAGTTCAACCCACCAACACGATAAGCTAAAAACAATTTGTTCTATTTTTGTTGAGTTCTGTTATTGTATTGTCTGAATAGAATACATTGTTCCAAATGATTTCTTTTTTTATTGTTCTCTGACTGTTCTTCCTGCTGTTTTCAGGTCACCCTGCATCTCTTCTCTCTTTCTTTCTTTATCATTAATCTGAGAGCACATTGGAAAACCTTGGCTTACCTGTCCGGAGATGATTAGTTTGTGGTTCTGTAAATTTCCATCTGCATATTATAAACTAGTTGTTTTGACAGAGATGTTTAATGGTCTTTGCCAGGATCATAATTGCTGTCTGGTGAATAAAATCTTTTTAACCAATAGCATTTCATAATGACGTCATGCTTATCCTAAAATTGGTGTTGAACTCATCAGCCCCGGCTCGTAACATGACCACCATGTCACATGTCCCACTGATCACTCACACCTGTTTTGTGTTATCCCTAATAAGCCTATATTCTGCCTGCTTTTGCTTTATGTCCATTCTGTGTTTATGGTTCCTGCTTCACCGTTTCTTTTCGAACTTAATTCAACTTTCATTACAAATTATAATCACTGGCAATAATTTGAAAACTAGAATCTTTGTCTCAGTATCTTAGTATTTGCAGCCTCCCCTTTTTGCTTTAATGACAATGTAGCTTGATCTGGCACGGACATCACAAGCTTGTACAAAACCTTTCAAATCATCCATTTCAAATCAAATAAATCATGGACCCATGCTTCAGTACAAAAGGATAATCTAAGCTTTTTTTGTATGAAGCACTTAACATTGTCGATATCACACATGTGCGTACATTACAATAGGGACATAGAAATAGTGTAGAAGTTGTTTTAAATGTTGAAAAAATTCTAAAACTTTTCCCAAAAAAAAAAAAAAAAGATTTTAAATGTTGTCAACTTTTTCATTTTGCTTACGAATATATCCTTTTTTTGTTCATATTTTTAATTCAAAACTCATTAACCTTATGCCAGACATTGTGTGTGTAAATATAAGGTGGATATATACACTGGAATTATATTAAATAATCACAAAAAGGTCTGAATATTTAAGGATCAGTGGTAAGCCTAACCATTTTGGAATAATCTTCCCTGATTGTCTGTCCTTTTGCAATGCAATCTATACTATTAATTGTGATGGTCAAAAGAAGCGACTTTAGGAGATAAGACAGATCGAATATTACATTAAATACTCAGACATTCTCTGCGTCATCAGACAGCATACATGGCAATGAAATGATAACTCAGACGCACATATGGCTAAAACTCACTACAAAACACAAAGCGAAAGAGCTGCTTTGTCTTAACCAAATAGGATGTGATGGGGCATGGACAATGTTTCCAGGAAGATGGGTCAAAATGGGAATTGTGCGTCACATTCAGCCAAAACCAGCATTACCAAACTGTTTGAGTAAGGAGGATGCTTGTCTGCTGGCTGCACTTTTATGAAGCCACTGTAGGCGACGAAAGAGAAAGACAAAGTGAGAGAGGAAATAGGATGAGAGTGAGGAAACAGAGGCTTGAAACAGTTCTCTCTTATACTCTAAATGTGATGGTTGGAATGATTTTTTAATTTTACAAAACTAGACAGGATTTTCAGCAGCCAGTTCATAGCCAGTTGTTCAAATACATACTGTATACAACAATACAACAAAATAAGCATCACACAATGATTCTTAAAGGTTTATTTTTCAATGCCTTTAATCAAATCTGAGGTCATCCACCATCTTAAAATGGGATGAAATAAACCATATTGTGGGGACATTTTGTGTCTGGTGTGCAGAGCTTTTTTACAGATATGAATTCTAATGGACCAGAATGTGTTTATCGCAATTATACCACAAATTCTGACATATTCCTCATCCATCTCAAACTGTGTCTCAGATCATATACATGTATTTCTATTAAGGCTAGTGATTAAATATTAAAAACCTCTCTTGCAGAAGGTCTCTTTTGGGATTTTCTAAATTAAGAATGGGTCAGAGTTTTCAATTCGAGACACATCCCATGACAGTAATCATGATGGTGGAAATTTTTAAAGTGAAACAGAGCTCATCAGTGTGTTTAACATTGCCAGGTACGCAATCACTAAACAGCTTGACTTGGAAACCAGACGAACAGGGATGTTTTGACTCAGACGTGCCAACTATAGTGGATGTCGCTTTCAATCATCCGGATAAAGTACGATCCGCAGACGATGTGTGTGAATAATGCTGCTCGTGTTGCCGCCTCTTTTGCACACGCACGCAAAGTCATGAGTCAAGTATAAAGCAGGCTCTTCTGCTTTGCATTGGGCTGGATCACACTAGCCCAGAGTGGATTATTTTCCTCTAAACACCACACCCTCTCGTGTTTTATTCCTAATGCATCCTTCAAATCTGGATGTGACAGTGGAAAGAGCTCTGCCCTCTCCAGCACACCTCCTGAGTGTTTTTGAAAAGGTGTGTCAAGAAATACAAGCCCACCCTTCAGAGTAGACTGCTAAGTCAGGGCAAGGAATTTAGTTCATAGTCACATTTGTTACACATTACTGACATTATACGATGTTGAAATGCTACAGACTTCCTACTTTACAAACTTAGGGTGATCAAGGCCTGGGGTCCAGTTGGGGTTGGTTTGGGGTCTAAAAAGATTTGGAAATGGCTTTTCAAGTATCTCTGCATGAACACGTTTGTGACTCTTTTATGTAGGATCCTCACATTTGGTGTATTCCCTAATTACAACCTCCAAAAACCCCAACCCAAATACACCACCCACCCCCACAAAAAAAATGGTAGATGTGGCAGTCTATATATATATATATATATATATATATATAAAAAAGAAAATCAGTAAATAAATCAGAAAATCAGTAAATATTCAAACAGTTCCACACGTTTGAATATTTACTGATTTTCCTTCTACATAGATGAACTGAAGTCTCCATAGCTTTAAGTCATTACTATGAAATCAAAACCTTTGTGGATGTCAGAAAATGGTCACTTTTTGATTAAAAATAAAAGATTGCACAGTTTGAAATTAATGGTTAAGTATGGGTAAAAACATGATGGTAATGTCAGGTAATAATATGAAGGTAATAACAATCTGATGGTCTTAATAATGTGACGGTAAAATAATGGTTTATTTGTAATGTAATAGTGAATACAAACCCTGTGCTCTGCAGTATACTGCATTAGTCAGCACAGATGTGCTCAAACAGCAGTAAAAGTTGATCTACAGTTAGATTTTTACTGCTCAGTACATATTTATATATGCAAGCTACACCATTCATATGACATATGCTGTAGACACCATGTAGCTTTTATTAGACCAGTGGATAAAACTTTAGTATACAGAGACACGAGTTCGGTGATCATAAAGATAACCACTAGCTCACACTTCAGTTGTGTCAGTACGAACCATCAAGCAACAAAACTAGCAGTCCTTTCAATCCTTCTGTTCTCTTTTAACATTCGAAGGAGGAATAGTGACCGAAGCTAGCATTACAGATCTGACAATGTGGTTTTGTCTGAAATACTTCACAGGGATGTATGTACTTGAATTTCAGTTTCATATTCTGTGAAATGTGAGGGGTAACTGATACATGAGATATAAAGAGATAATACCTCTCGAATGAATTCTCTTCGTTGTATGAGTTTAACACAGAACTCTTCTTTACAGCTGAATATGAACGAATATGCACAATAAATTTTCTATATTTTTGTCACCATTAACTCCTCACTATGAATGCGTAACTCAATTTTGAAGACGGCTCACAGACACAGCAGAAACAACAGAAGCAACAGGATAATTGACGGGATAATTAGGCAACGCTGAGCACTTGTGCAAATAAGGTGTAATTGTAGTATAAACATCACATGCAAATTGTAGGTGACTGTATAATTTCATGTTAATTCTACATCCATAGCAACAGACTGACTCGAATTACGGAGGATAAATTGTGCTTATTTACTTGAAGTGTCTTTATATACTTGATGTGTTAGTGTTCAGTCAGTCTCTTAGAAACTGCATGCCACAAGGTCCAGAGCATAAGTTTCTGTTGCTGAGGATGACTTCACATGGACAGCCGTGAAAGTGCTTGGGATTGCTGTGTATTGTTCCATGTAGAAACCATGATGAGATTGCTTTATAATGACAGACTTATTATTTATATCTATTTATTACTCATAATCTCAATCTGGTGTCACCCAGATGAGGATG
>JAOTRN010000053.1:19440062-19454087 GCA_028566695.1 Bagroides melapterus
AGATAATATGGTGCCTAAGACTTTTGCACAGTACTGTAGGTCTACATCAAGACTCTTTTCTGTTCTGGCACCGAGAGGTGGTGGAATGAAGTTCCTGAGGGCTTTGAGGTAGGAGGGAGCTGGACCAGTAGTGTTGTACTGATCCGGTAGTGTAGTGTTGATTATACACTCAGTTATACCGTGTGTAAGTTTTACAGTATTAACAAGAAGACATCTCGTTGTGACGTGCAGCTGCACTTTCCTCTGAGATGCTGTTACAGGAAACAAAAACTGCAAAATATTTTCAGTCTATTTTCTTAATCCAGAATTTGGCAACATCCCTAATAGCAAAAACAAACATAAAAAAAACTCTCTGTAGAACCTGGTAGTAAATAAGTGTGTGTGTGTGTAATCAGGTCTGTGCGTCTTTTACACATTCAGAGACGTAATGTTGCTAAAGTCTGTAACAGAATCCTTCTGACCTGTAAAACACTACAAAACGTTATTCACAGTTCATTTATTAATGACTGAGAGGTTGCTTTTGAACACCTTTGAATAGTTTTGGTTTGAACATGTTTAAAAAAAAAAGCAATGGAGAAAACTGGAGTACAGGCTACGTGTGGGATCGTCGTCGTCCGTCTTGTGCACTACCTAAAGTGCACTGCTGTTTCTGGTAAGGATAGATACATTTTGTTTTGCATGCTGCCATGCACGAGTTGTCATGACGTGGTTAGAGCAACTACTCGCACACATACTAAACCGTATCGCACACCTTATAAATCTCACTCGCATGGAGAAGTCCATGATATATGAGCGCCTGATGGACAAGTGAATGTAGAAGGGGTGGGAGGGCAAGAGGAGGTGCTGCAACATTTGAGACCTCCTCTGCAAGCTATATATGTGTGTGTCTGTGTGTGTGTGTGTGTATGGGAGGGAGCTTGCTTTTAAAGAACCATACCTTGTTGGAAAACGATGGCGGGTGGAAAGAATTTCATGCCTACCTGCTCTATAATGAGCAGAAATTATTCTGCTTGCTTTCGGCGACGGCCCAGCGGAATCTAGTGATGCTTCTCCCGGCGAGACTGTTTTCACTCAAAATAAAATAACAACGTTTTAACCTTCCAATTTATTCCAATTTACATATCCTTGACTGCTGTTTCCCCTGGAGACAGGCTCGCAGGACTTCAGACGCCAGTGAGGTAGCGCCAACGGGTGTTTGATTAGTTAATTAATAATTCCCATGCCGCTGCAATTAATTTGTAATTTAGTGAGGCAATCTGTGTTTTGATGGCTTTCCTTCTTACAAAAACATGCCAGCTCATATACACTTATTCCTACACACCTATGGAACAAACACACTGGCCGTTTTCTGTTCCATGTCAAAGTAAATGCTGCCAGAGGTCAGTTTGTTTACTTTCCTTAACGCTGTCATCAGGAGCCCCGACGTCACCACAGAACGGTTTGTCACCTGCTCTGTGTCACATAAATAAAACAAAACAAAAAAACAAGAAGATGAGAACACCAGCTTGTCATAATTCTGAAACCAATTTTCAAACTTTTATTTTCAGGATGCAGTCAAGTTGACTTTATATTTGATCTCCAGATCTGCATGTAGAAACCTGATCTCGGCTTTGGGATTTGGGATTTGAGAGAACAGACCCCCAGTGTGACGGAGCGCAGCCTCAACAGACCCACAAAGCTCTTCAATATCTCAAACACTTCTTCTTCCCATGTGACACCGAGTCTTGACAATTAAACCCTTTGCTTCACGGCAGTGACTGATGGAGGGGCACATACACGCTAAAGTGGCACAATTACTCGGGCCTCACTTAGCGCTGATCGCAATTAAAGCGAACGATTACTCCAGCAGATTCCAGTGATTCAGTGAGGCTGGGATGAGGAATGAGCAAAGGGGCACTGACTGTTTTAATCCAGTTCAAGCTGCACTATGGGAGGCCTGGGAGGCTATACAGGGCTTCATGCTATGCTAAGTCCTTTTCCTCTACATAGCGTGTGGGAAGTAATCCATCGCAGGAAGAAAAAGGAGGTGTCCCACATGCCTGTTTGCTGCGCTAAGGTGTTATTGTCTCCTACTCCCTAACCTCAGTTTATTCCAACTCTTCGGGTCAGATTCTTTTAGGTCCCACTGCTAATCCCGGTGCTAAAGCCGGGAATCTTTAACTGTTTGAATAAAACCATGGATAAATATTGTCTGAGGCCATGTCAACATTTGTGTCATCCATTTTCCTTTTGGGCTTCAATTAAAAGTTATTTTTCTATTTGCTAAGGAGGAAAGAAAATAGGCCTCAGTGAGACCAGAAAGATTTGGTGAGCTTAGTTGAGGGTGCCAGACGTGGAAGATCACCTCACTTAACCCTCTCAGCCTTATAGACAATAGTTTTTCAAATCTAGTTAATCTCTTCATTGCAAGATCTTTGATGAAGTGTGAATCTGTACGTAGAGACGGAAAGAGTGCTGCCCTGAAAAGCTGATGAACAGCAGGGCTAAATGTAAGATATGTCAAAAACATCATGAGCAGATGGTACTGTAGCTCTATACTGTCTACACAGCGCAGTTCAGCCTGAGACCCACAAGAGGGGGCAAATCCATGGAGCACTCTTTCTCTTTTCCTCTTTCATACACGGCTGTAGACCTGCCTTACATTATTCTCTCTCTCTCTTTTTTTTTTTTCATTTCATTTCGTGTGAGCTTCGCTCTTCTAGATGGATGGTGGTCAGGGATGATTTTTCACTTACATTACCTTGAAGCCAAAATATTCACACTCCAACAGTGATTTTTTTTTTTACCATGTTTGACATAAACGTAGGCATGATTGATTGGTGTTTGATGATCTGAAGCAAATAAAAATACATGACATGTTTTGGAAAGAGTGACAGTATTATTTTGACGATAGTGCCCTGGGGTTATTCAAGCTCTCTGGCAGGCCAGTTCGGTCTGACACTGAACAACATATACGTACAGTACATATACACATGAGGAACCTGATGATTGGAAGGTTGTGTGTTTGAATCCCAGGACCACCAAGCTGTAACTGCTGGACCTTTCATTAAGACTCAGTGCTCAGTTATAGTATAAATGAGATAAATGTAAGTCATGAAGAAATGTACATCTTAGGTTGAAAAGGTTACTGTCATCTACTGACAAGACAAACAAAACATGTGATGTAATATAAGAAACCGTGTGATGATGATGATGAAAAGGAAGGAGAAGGGATGGCAGTTTAAAGGAAGCCCTTTAATGGAAATGTTGTAGCACATCACAGCTACAGTAAAACCTTTCCTCCAATGGAATCATTAGGGTGCATTTAAGACCCTCCTCCACCCCACTCCTCCAAAACACAGCCCCACCCCATGTCTCACGTCTCCATGTTTGATCTAATTTGGTATAATAGGCCTCATTTGATTGCCATTGGGGTAATGAGGATAATTAATTGGCCCTTCTGGGCTATTGTAGTAAGCCAAGCGCTGGGCAAACACGTAGCATGGAGCTGTGAAAATAAACAGAGTTCGAATGTGAGATTATTACACTCAAACGAATGTTTAAAGCACGCTCTGCTTAGCATGTGTCTGTGAAAACACAGCAGACTCCCACACGCCTCGCCCGCTTCAGTCCGTCCAGCCCTCGTGCTGATATAGCTTACGTCTCGCTTAAACGTATACATCAGGTGACAGAATTTAAACTTTGCTTCACCAGAATCCACATTATTATGTAACTTGTATTGCTGAAATTAAAAGATTTCTACAAACTGATAAATGCCAACAAACTAATATTAGAAAAAAGTCCAAATCCAAGGTTCAAGGAATAAACCGTATAAACCCGACATTCATTTTTTCACTGTAAAACGCTCAGTCTTGACGCAACACCAATATATAAAGCTTTTAGCCGGGACCGAAAGTGAAATTTAAGAAAAGGAAAATGAGTGAGTTACGTGGAAGCAGAACAGGATTCCACAAAGTATCTGATACATCAGCAAGTTACATTCATTCCAAGAACTTTATATTTACGGTTAAACAACCGGGAGACTAAAGCGTGTGTGCTTCCACTCCCTACTGGTAAGTGTTTCCCCTCTATATATTCTGATGACATTTGCCTATTAAAACAGATCAAAAGAAATCCTAAGGTCAGCTTGTGCAGACGTCTGTGTATGTGTGTGTGATTCTTTGCCCACATCATGTCCAAGTTGAAGATGAGATCATTGCTTACCAACATCAACCTCCGAGGCTTAAAATGCTCTGTCACTGATGGCACTGACGCTGGCGCTGGGCTTTTTTTATAGGCTCGCTGGAATAAACGGAAAACGCAACCCAAACCGCTATAGCAAAAATATTTATTTATAAAGTCATTGGAGAAAAAAAATGCTGCATTTACTAGCAAAGGAAGCAATGAGGTAAGGATAGGTATAACTTCTGCCTCATTTAACTTCAATTTTAATCTGTAACAATCTCTGTCTCTGTCTGCCTCACTCTTGCCTTCTGTCTCTAGCCCTGCTGGCCCTGTCCTGCCATAACCAATTCAGGCCCGGTGTTATGGGAATGGATCTATGGCGACTAAAGGCCGTGTTTTGATTGGCACCTCGTAACGACTCCAAACTCCACAACCGTCGGCCAGACTCGCAACATTCAATCACACAACAGCGCTACCATGGACACCAAAATGAATTAAAGGCCATTGTTGTTATTGGAATATCAACTGGACTTTCCATTCTCGGAACTGTAATAAATTGAAAAAAAAAAGCCTTCATTGGCACTCTGATTTAATAAATAAAAGCGTTCAGAATCCTAATGTTTTGCTGACTATAGCTATAACTATTGCTGTCAAAAAGGCAGAAATATTGAATCAGAATGTTAATATTTTACATGATTTTGTGACATTTGAAATGAGTTATAGATTAGTGATGCCTTTCATACAGTAAAACCCAGCAAGCAGAAAAAATGAACACATTCACATTTATTCAGCGAATTATCCTGATCCATAGCCCATCCTGGGAACGCTGCGGCGGGAGGCGCGAATACTGTCTGTGACAGTGTGTATTAACAATCACATCCAAGCAAAAGAAATAGACTTGTACAGACGAGCAGACTAAATATCTGGCTGACGAGATTTTCAAGATTTTCAAGATTTTCTGTTTGAACGTCATTCAGCACAATCGAGCTTCATCACGACGTCACAGCAGAACATTAACCTTTCATCAGCTTGCGATCGAGCGTGAAACAAACATTGTGTTTCTTGCGTTAGCGACACCGCAGACAGAAGCTACCTTCCAGCGCGCTTCAGCAACATCAGTCCTGACCTCAAATGCTAAAAGTATATTAGGGAAAGTGCAGAACTGGCTGGAGCTCAGGATAAATGGATGAGTTCATCTACAATTCACACAAACGGCAGCAGCACAAACTTCTGTACGCTCCAACATGCTGCAAACAACTGTGCAAAAACAAATAAAGCCACATACAAACAAGCGAATGACTGATTTACGTCAGGCTTAGAGGCGCTCCGTTTGAGCTCAATTGGACGCAGAGCAGTTTTTTTTTTTTTTTTTTGTGGCTGCACAATTTGGCATGTTACAAAAAGAGAGAACAGCAGAACGGGTGAGAAAGTGTGTGTAGTGTGGTGTGTATTTTAAATTCAAGGTGATACCATGTCGTGTTGCTAAGCTTAGAAAGAAAAAGGAAGGCGGTGTATGATGGAGCTGTTACAGCACTGATTCACTGCCTGCTGGCCCTTTGAGCTGCTCAGACTACGGACTGGAACGTGTGCCGGAATTTCTGATTAAAGCTGCAATGAGTTGGATTGGGAGAATGACTGACACGGCTGCTGCACATACTGCAGTTTCTTGTCTTTTTCTTTCTTTCTTTCTTTCTTTTTTCAACCTACCTTTAATAAACTGTATTCAGAAATCAAAATATAAGCCTAGAAAATAAATAACAATGAATTTAATGTCTTTTCTTCTAAGTTCAAATAAAACACGCACACGTACCTTGTTTGCGAGCGGACGGATCGCGTACACCACGTACGCCATATACGCCAAGCCTCGCAGTTCACCAAATGGAAGCGTTCATGTTTTATTGCCACTCTCACTTTCATGGCCTGCCAATGTGGCTCGCTGAGTAAACAGTGCGTATGAATTGCTGATAATTGGGAGAGTTGCCAGCAGTACGGGAGAGAGTTCAGAGGTTGGAGGTCAATGTTTTGGGGCTGCTGGCCATCTGCAAATGGGTCAGTGCTCATTAAGAACCTTTCGTGTGGACTTGCACCTGAGCTGTCACAAGCGTTAAACCTGTTTAAAGCACGTTTATTAGGCATTGTAACTGCTTTCCTCATGTTTCAGCTGGATGATGCAGAATGGCAACAAGGGAGTCATTTAACTCTTTAAGCTCAGATTCATAAAGATTTATGACAACTATTTTGCATTTAATAACTATGCTTTAAAAAAACATGCAAGGTTTTCATGAAGAGCTGTCATTTTATATCGAGAAACCTTTTTAATAAATAAATAAATAATTCATTTTGAATTAAACTAAAAAATACCGTGGTATAAGAGTTGCAACACAGTGTGCGATGTTGTAGGAAAATAATCAACAACACAGTGGATATAGTAGCTTTGTGTAACACTCCAAGATATTTCTGAATTGATTTAAAGCTTCAATAACAAACTTTAACTGATTGGTGCCAGTGATCTTATATCTAGTCCAGAAAATGCATTTTTTATATATTTTAATGAAGAGAAAAATTTTGTATTATTTGGACCTTTGGACCTTGAATTCTATTTCCCAGCATGCATAGCGACCTGCAAGCATGGCTGCACCAGACACTCGTCACAGTTTCCATTGACTCGTTTACAGTCAGCAGACTTTTGATCACACTAACGTCTCTGCATTCACACACACACACACACACACACACACACACACACACTCACTTTCCTCGATGTTCCTGATGTTACCAAGCCTTTTGTTCACTGCATGTTTATTTGATTTGACTTTGATTTCATGCCTTTGCCTTATCTGGCACCCTCTCAGATATAATTTGGCAAGTATCACCTGGTTCACTCTGGTTTGGGAATAGCAGCCGGCTCTCCAGAGCTCCACAGCCAGGAAGATAGTGAAGGTAAAGGTGATATTGAAGGTGACCTCATAATAAACATAATCCCACAGGCCATTCTGGCCCTCAACCAGGATGTAACTAAGAATCAGGACTTTATTTTGTACAGCATACAGTATATCACACTAAAACTGCACACACACACACACACATCTGCACTTATTACCACTCATATATACATTTTTTTAAAAATATTTTTCCATGTACATTCTTATCTTTCTTATTTGTAGTGTACATTCTATTCTTATTGGTTCCATTTTTATGATGCGGACAGTAGATAAAACATTTCACTAAGGTGATATTTCTACTACATAAGTGTCTGTGTATGTTACAGATTCAGCTGATAGAAATGTACATTCAATTCTATTCTAGAATTCTCAGTAGACTGTTTAATCTCAGCTGCATTCTGTCGATATTTTAGTTTAGTGATAAGTTTGATTGTAAAGTGTGCACTGAATTGCTGAATATATTACTGATATATCATTTAAACCCCCCCCATTTTTGCAATTCTGTGAGGATGAAGTGCAATTCCCACAATGCATGCGTAGTTTAATCAAAGCTTTAATCCTCAGCACGGTCATTTTATCCCACCATAATTACACATTACTCCGTTATACTGTCTCCAGTCTGCGTTTGAACCACAACTGCCCTGACAGGCAAATACACCACTAATAGTCCTGTTAGTCATTTTCTGATTGGGGCGTCAGTGGCTACTTAATTCCAGGCCACGTCTCAGAGCCGTGCCAATGTTACTCAGGCCTGTCATATGTAGTGGCATTTAATGGGTTAGACACAACAAACAAACATTTATGGTTCTTACGGCAAACATTTGGTCATGTCACTGAAAGCTTTCTGGCAAACATCCGTACCCAGAGTGCCTTGTTTCCCTGCCCCTACCTCCAGGAACAGTGGCTCCAGTTCTGATGATCTGGCGTTTGGTCCTACTAACCGCCTACTAACCCCCTACTAACCGCCTACTAACCTACTAACCTTGCTGCTGGTTAACTGTATTACTTTTTAACAAAAAGTGTACATTTAATCATTTTCTTATTTTTGTACTGGAGAATGATACAGTATCATGAATCTCTCTCTCTCTATCTCTCTCTCTCTCTGTCTGCAAAATAAGGTACATCTGGAGCTCATGGCATGTGAGACGTGGTTAGATCTAAGAACATTACTACACTTGATCTTTACACGAATCCGTCCTGTGAAATTTTGTAGCATTTGTGTTATAATTACACTACACTACACTAAATAAGGAAAATAAAACACTACTGTTTTTATTGATGCAGTGTACATTCCCCCAGCACTAATGCTAAAGAGGCTCTATGTGAGCTCTATACAGCTATTAATGAGCTGCAGAACGCTCACCCTGAATGTTTATTACCGCCAGAGATTTCAATCATGCAGTCTCAAAACAGCGCTCCCTAAATTCCATCAGTATGTGGACTTTTTCAATGAGAGGAGCGATCACGCTGGATCATGTTTACACAAACACCCCAGCAAGAATCGTGCGTAGCCCCGCCCACAAGTCAGCTACTCAGACCACATCTCTGTTATGATAATTCCAGCATACAGAAAACTCATCACACACTCAAAACCGGTTCTGAAGCAGGTGAAAATCTGGCCAGTGCTTTGATGATGTGACTGTCTCCAAGACGATTACCACACGCTCCAACCAGAAGCAGTGGATGACTGCAAAGGATAGAGACTCCGCCTTCAGAGCAGGGGACAAGATAACCCTAAGAAAAGCAAGGTCCAAACTGTCCTGAGCCATCAGAGAAGCAAAGTGCGCACATGCACAGACAATCCATAGCCACTTCCAGGACAGTTGAGACACTCGGAGACTGCTGTTCATGAACTTCAGTTCAGCATTCAACACAGCCATCCCTCAGCACCTGATTGAGAAGTTGATCCTGCTGGGCCTGGACACCTCTCTCTGCAACTGGATCCTGGACTTCCTGACTGGAAGATCTCAGTCAGTCCGGATCAGTAACAGCACCACCACCCCTCAGGGCTGTGTGCTTAGCCCACTGCTGTTCACATTGCTGACTCAGGACTGTGCAGCAATGCATAGTTCTAATCATATCATCAAGTTCACTGATGACACAGAGATTGTTTTGAGTGACCACTCTCCTCTGAACATCAGTGGATCCTCCGTAGAGATTGCCAAGAGCACCAGATTCCTTGGTGTTCATTTGGCTGAGAACTTCACCTGGTCACTCAACACCAGCTCCATCACCAAGAAAACCCAGCAGCGTCTCTACTTTCTCCGAAGGCTGAGGAAAGCATCCTGAGCTGCTGCTTCCCTCAGTTTGGGAATCTCAGAAGACCCTGCAGCGGATAGTGAGGACAGCTGATAAGCTCATTGGTGTCTCTCTTCCCTCTGTCACGGACATTTACATCACACCTGAATCCGCAAAGCAAACAGCATGGTGGATGACCCCACACACCCCTCACACACACTCTTCACCCATCTGCCATCTGGAAAAAAGGTGCCAACGCATTTGGGTCCTGACAACCAGACTGTGTAACAGCGTAACTAAACTGATCTGTACCAAACACACACAACTCTGTGGACTACACTGATCGGAACTAAATACACACTCCTCATACATACATACATACATACATACATGTCTACAGGACCACCAAAAACAATGCGTGCCTTTTTTCCACACTGTTTTTATATATTTGCACATACCGAAATTGCATGTTTTAGTCCAATTGCTATTTTTGTATAACTTATTTAATGTTGATTTCTGCGTAGGACTGCACAAAACCCTGTGAGGAACGATGTCAAGAAGCAGAAGGTAGTTATAATTGTTTTGCATCCTACTTCTAATCATCATTAACAGATTTAGTCGATTTACTTTAAACACATAGTAAGGTTTAGGAAATAGAGTTTTGTATAGCAGAACTGCAGTGTCACACATGCACTGAAAAAGGAACATGTGCTGCGACAGATTTAAAGAAAAATAATTCTTATAGTATATTACGTAACAAAATATGATTTTATTGCTTATAATAAATTTATTCTAAACAATTGCATTTTAAGTAGTGCATGGTCTATTAATGTAGAATGGAGCCCAGGAGTAGCAGCTTGGTGGCCCAGTAGTCCAACACCTTAACCAGTGAGCTACCACATCCCCCCAGGCCTATATACTGTAGAGGAACTCAAAACATGACGGCAGAACAGCACAGCGGTATAGTGCCTGTTGCAAACCATCAGCATTGTGGGTTCGATTCTCAGCTCAGGTATGAGTTCGGTGCATGTGTTTTCTTAGGGCATTTAAAATATGAACAAATTTACATTTAAGAAAACTGATCGTGTTACACAGTTCACTCATGAAGTAGAGTTTAGCTACTGAGGCAGGTAAAAGGCCTTACAAATGTCGTTTAACTTCAACCACGTTTGTGATTTCTTTTCCAACATTTTAAGTGTTCAGTGTATTTTATATGCATGTTACGTGCCTTTTGACATCATTTGCCAATCGACTGGGAAAATTTGCTTCTCTTTGTTTAGTCATCACAAATTGCATATGTATGAGGGAGAGAAGCACACACTAAATGTTTCCATGTGCATGGCTCCACAACGCTAGATTGTTTGGGTAAAATGCTAAATCAGTTAGCTTAATATATTTATTTGTATTATAATATATATGAATTTATATTTAGCTTAAGATATTTATTTTACAGTTTGTAACTCTAGAACATTACAGGTTCATCCCATCGTTTATTTTCCAACAGTGTATAATTTTGGGTTGACTTTTCATTCCGTAGTGAACATGTCTGTTTTATCAAAAAGCACTTGCCTCAAACTTGCCTCAGCATAGCAACATTGTCTAATGTCTCATGTTGCCAAGTAATGCAAAATCATTTCCAAAAGGCTGAGGAACCTGAGATGCAAATGATTCATCTCAAGAGCCAAAACCTTGTACTTTGTCACTCGACCACATCAGCAACACAAAAAGGATTTCTGTATGTCCAAAAGCCGTCAGAGTTTGGACTCGTCTAGGTGATTTTCTAGCTAATGCCTTTGTCACAGAGTCAACACAAACTATAAACTACAGTTTTGTAGGAGTTGCAAGACAGTGAGTCACCAGGAAAAAAGCTTGGCAAAGACCAACTGAGGTACGAGACAATGACGTGAAAAAGAAAAAGTAATAGAAATAGCATAAGCTATGCCAGCACAGGTGGGAGCAGGATACAGAGCAGTAAGTGATAAACAGAAGTGATGACAGATGGTGGAAGAGAAAGAAAGCAAACTTTTCAGCAGGTGTTGGATGAGCAGTGGGAGGAGGTGTGAATTAAAGAAGTAGGCAGAATTAGAGAAAATGACAGCATCAGGACGCCGTGATATACATGTAGGAATTCTGGTAGCTATTGTGAAAAGCATTAAAATCCTATAGAGCAGCCGTTATAGCTCCACCACCTGCATTGTCATGCACCCACCATGATCCTTAACGGAGGAAGATCGTCAAAACAGATTGCACATCAACTCAGCTTGATTTAGAAAGCTGTTTTATGCCCCTCTTGTTGCTCATGAGGCTTCGTTTCAGACTTTTAAAGGGCCGAAGGAGCGAAAAAAATCTCAACTTTTGACTCTTGTACATTCGGCCCTGACAGAGGTGGAGGAACGTTCATAGAGCTTGTCTGTTAATTGGGAATAACTTCCCTAAAGAGACCCTTGAGGGTCACTCTTTTTCTCCAGACCTGTCAGCACTCCTTTCAAATGGGGATTTGTCTTATTTTGGAGACCTCTTTTTGCCATTTAATATGAATCCCAGGCTACAGCTGCTGGAGTGATCAAGGGAATGAGAGTTTGTAATGCATTCTGGCCCCAATGCCCTCCTACACTCCTCATCATCACCATGAAACGTGAGGGATATTGTTTGAATTGCATAAAATAGACAAAAATGTTAATGGATAAAGTCAGGATGGGACTGGAGTTATTGTTCACTAGCTACTACAGTTAACTAGGACATACTAGTAAGCGACCCAAGATATTCTTAATAGATATTTGATTTCCGTTTTCTTGGGTCTTTTAAAATTTCATTACTTTTCAATCAGTGTAGCATTATTATAGATCATCAGTGAGAAAATATCTGAACATAAACTGTGATTCAGTTGCTATTTACTTGCGTTCATGCGTGTCACTGATCTATAACCACCGAAATAATAATGTTTTTGGAATTCTGTAAAATCGTTCACCGAACTCCAAACCTATGAGTTAACTATATTTGTGAGGCGCAGAGTCCTTAAGTGTTTCAGTTGGAGCGGAGGAATTTCCAGGCATCGTGAAGAAAAATATTTAGATTTGAAGTCCTTAAATAAAATAGATACATTGAGAAGCGGTGTCATGAACCACTGAGAAGTGGAGAGTCAACTTCCTGTCCTCTTTGTGGCTTGGCTGAGATCTACGAAAATGGCCTTACCTGCATTCAGGCTCAATTTATTTTTTTGGAGGAGATACAGGTCAGAACCGAAGTCTTCTTAGGAGGAGAAAAGCTGCGTTTCAAATCAAACAGTCCCCTCACTCAGTTGACTCCTCCATCGTATTTATGAGTGGACCCATAAAAATGCCTTTCAGTCACAGGGGTAAATTTTGCTCCATTAAGTAGGAGCGGGTCATGATTTTTATACTCATGTATTTAACTGGCTGACATCAACTGAATGAGGATTGGGTAATTGTTTTATTGGAACAATATACACTACATTGCCAGTTAAGATGCTGAACTGTTTCTTACGTTTTCACTTATTAAAAACTTTTATTTAACTTATTAACCGGTGCGTCTCAGATCTGTTTGGTTCTTGTTTTAAAGTGCTGCACACGCAAAGTCTGTGCTAGTATTAACATTAAAACAAAAAATAATATAAATTATAACATTTAGTCTGATAAATAAATGTTGTATTCTGTCCTATGTCTTCTTAAAGACATCTTAAAGCAAACATTTATAATAAAAAATTATGGTATATATAGTATATATTATACTATATTATTGTTATGTATATTATTGTATTATTGTCCTTCTGTATAGTATTGTACTAGTGCTATGTAAATTCTAGTATTATTGTTAGGTTTACTATAGTATTATTGTTATATATATTATAGTACTATTGTCTTTTTGTATATTGATGTATTATTGTGTGTCTTTGTGTTTTAATTGTATTGCACTCACGTGAGTTTAAAGACAGGTTCACCAATCGGCCAAAAGGAACACTCAACATGATGCTACCACCACCATGTTTCACTTGAATGAGCAGTTTTGGGTAACTTCAAAAAAGTAAAGCTTTTAGTCAGAATCACTAATCACCAGTTTGACGTCAGTGTGGCTTTTGGACTTCATCCGGCTCAGTGTTCCTGCATAAAGTCCAGCTTTGAGGAGTGTATGGGCTAAACTACGAAAAAAAAAACCAAAAAAAAAAAAAACAGTGGTTCAGTAAATATGACAGAAATAAATTAGTGATTTAGAAAACTTTTTTTTTATTATTAGATTTATTTAAATGTCTTAAGTGCTGTATTAAATTAATTTATGTGCATAAATTTAAATATGTGGCTAAACCTCAAAGTCTATATTTTACTTACTTTACTGAGTTAAAAATGTAATATTATATAAGTGCATACAAAAAATGTGGAGGTGTGGTTTGTGAAGTTGATTTGCATATACATTTGCAGAACATTTTAACCTGATTGACCTGACTGAGTGGAATGTTTTCAGTATTTCTGTTTCTGAAATTATAGTTTTCATCCGTCAACACCTTTCCAGTCAGTTGTATTGGTAGTGTGTGTGTGAGTGTGCGCATGTGTGTGTGTGTGTATATGTGCATGCATGTCTGTGTGTGTGTTTGTGTGTGTATGTGTGTGTATTTGTTGGTGTTAATGTCCATTAATTTGACAGATTTTCACAAGCAGAAGTTTACAAG
>JAOTRN010000053.1:19594624-19607062 GCA_028566695.1 Bagroides melapterus
GTGTGTGTGTGTGTGTTTGTTTGTGTGTGTGTGTGTGTGTGTGTGTGTGTGTGTGTGTGTGTGTGTGTGTGTGTGTGAAGTGATGGATGAAGACTGACTTTGGGAGCCGATCCATCAAGCCAGTAGACAGTTGAGACAGGCCCCCATGCAGAGAGCAGAATTCCCACTGACCGCCCCCTGAGAGGCAGGCCACATCACTGACAGGAAATGACCTCATCCACGTCACCCTGTCAATTATTGTCAAATCCATTCCGATTGGCCTTTATGAAATGACCTCACAATTATAGTCGGTAGAGCAGAAACACATCAGCCAGATTAACTCTGCACAATAAAGCGGAATACATGGAAGACAAAAAATCACTCTGATCACATCAGTGCTGATTTCTCACATCTGGTTTAGTCAGACGGTCAATCAAGACGCTCCAAATAATCAAAAAATAAACAGATTCTAAAGAACGTGTGTAATCATTGATATCTTGCAGCGGGATGAGTGAACCTGTGTTTTATCACTGAGAAAATAAAAAAAAGCATCTCAGCATGCACAAAACATCAAACCTCGAAGAGGATGAATTACAACAGCTGAAAAGATTCAGTCAAGAAGAAGAATGTGAGGCTAGCATGGGCACAGACTCACCCAAACTGGACAGGTGAAGAAGAAAAAACAACACCTGGTCTTTTACCAGTCTTCATTAGTTCAGACTGGGTGAGTCTGTTCACATTACAGCTTCAAATTCTTGTTCTTGTCTGAGCTCATGTGGTCTCCTAATGCTATAGTCAATCCACCTCACGCTTCTGATAAGCTTTTCTGCTCACCACTGTTGTAAAGACCAGTGTGCACTGTTATCTCAGACCAGTCTGCTCACTCCATCAACATCTTCCTTCAGACCCATAGACACAGGATAAACTCTAGAGACTGTTAAAAAGTCCCAGGAGAACTCGCCCATCTGGTCTGGTACCTACAACTATACCAGAGGTCACACTTTTTCCCCATTCTGTTGTTTGATGTGACCATTTCCTGACCAGTACCTGCTTTATTTTCTGCTTTGTGCTGCAGCCACAGGATGTTTGAAAAACTGCATAAGTGAGCAGATGTGCAAGTGTACCTATCATTAAAGTGACAGGTGCTTGTTCGGATCTCTGCACACTAATACAAGATTTAAATATATATAAGTATTCAAACAATGCAAACTATACGCAGTTGCAGTGGTTAGAAATGATGAGCTCACCTCGTAGGTCTGTTACATTTTACTTTTCCTCAAATGTAAGACATTATTGGAACAGTCTTGTACTTTCTTGATCTACTTTTTCAATTCATTCCTTTCACACTGTCTCTCAGGTTTCCACGTCTCCATCATCTCTCTCGTCTTCGGTCAGTGGCCCTCTCTCCATGAGCTGATGTGTAACAGCTTAAGGGGCCTACAGTGCTGAAACACTGGCCTCCCCGTCCTAGGATCACATTCCCTCTAATTGGGTCAGTTTGAGACATTGTCACAAGGCAACCTGACAGGACTGGATGGCATAATACAGAGGATACGAGCCCCCGGCTCAGCCCTGCTAACCCCACTGAGAATGCCTCGGAGCAGGAGACGTCACGCTAACCAGCTGCCGGCTGATCACTTATCACCACATGTGCTCGCTCCTAAGCATGCTCATGCCTCTGTGTCCATCAAAGTCAACTCACACATGTCCTCACTTTTATCCCTCTTTTCCAGCTTGTGGGTTTAGACATGTCCGCCCCCACCCTCTCTTCCTTTTCCAGCATGAGGCCCATTGAAAATGGGAGGGCTCTGAAGCTCTCTGGAGCATTTCAGGTTCCTCACATGGGCAATGGGCTTCAGAACCCTGCCTTCTAGCTAAAGCCATTCTCACCACTGTTTGGTTTTCATTACTGGGATTATCAGGAATGTACAGTGGATATTAACCAAAGGAAACCTTATCTGCCACCTTGGTCTCAATCCTTATCTCTTTAAAAGGCTTACAGGCAACCTCCCTATGCCACAATGAAATTCATTTTATGAAACTGCATCACGTTCCTCTCAAAACCATAGACAACAAATCATTACAGGAAAAAACTTCTTAACATGCTATTTCATCTGGGCTCCATAAATGTGTCCTCTATAGTCTGGGCTTGAGGGAGCAGGCCACGCCTTTATGGCAGTTAGTAAACGGAGAACGGCTTGAGTTACTGTCTGTGTGGACTTCTTACCATGTCCACCTTAGCTATGCAAAATGGTCCATACTGTAGGTGTCCTGTGATAAATGGGTCATCTATTCAGGGAGATTGATAAAGGAGTTGAGAGATTTCTCAAAAATTCTAAAGGTTCCTGGAAGGAGTCATGAGTGTCACTGCTTTGAACAGTCAAATATTCAGGCTTTACCCCACAATTGTCACTTCCACAGTCTTAGCACATCTGGTTGTCTGCATATGGTGATACAACGTCTCTCACTCCAGTGAAGGGGTAAGGTTTCAGAGGACTCATTTGCGGGAGTTTTCACTGCCAAGAATGAAAGTAGTTGAGTTTGATACCGAGGCCAAAAGGAATAACAAACATCCTCATATGCCAGAACACTCAACAATGCTAACTGGCCTGTTTTGAAATCATTGTCATATGCAATTCCTCAAATAGGAATGTATGGGAAGAGAATTGTTCACAACAGAAGCGTAGCAATGGTTTTCTGGCAGAGGTGAGGAAGCATGGAGAACCTTTCACACACAGACCGATGGAGCAAAGAAGGGTGATGAAAAGGGCAAGAAAGCAAGTAACAAAGCAGCAACAAAGAGTAGGAAATGATATCAATAAAAAAAATGATGCAGTTATAAATATATCTAGAACAAATATAGTCTATGAGCTGAATACACATTTTTAACTCTGTGAATAAACATAACAAGTCACAAAGTCATATGAGGAAAGGGAGAGGAATGCAATAGCTACAACACACAACTCCTTCAGCATATACTGCTGCTCTAATTACATAGTGATGAGAAAAGAATGAGGCTTATGAGATTTAGCAGTAAAGCCCAATCCTGATCTGTATGTTCATATGATGTCATTCTCCTATGTGCTATCACCTTGTGAAATTTCATGAGCCAGAAAGAGCACATTTCTTAACCCACCACAAGCTACAGAGCTCTTTTTAACCACATCTCCAAGTAGAGCCCTTCTCCCCAGGTGTGTGGCAGGAGAACTGAAGAATCCAGTCCTTCATCTGGTTCTTATCCTGTTATTAGCCATTAGCATTGGACCAAAGCCCTAACACTTACTCTCTGATCTGTCGTTGATCTGCTCCAAGCACAGGCCATATGGGCTTAAAGGGCAAATCCCTACCGAGTGTGAGCTGTACAGTGTAATGAGGTGGGCCATGGGGGGTCTTCAGTAACGTTCACTTTCACTAGTGGACAACGGTGGAACTAGTATTGAAGCATATATGAAGTTCAGATAGATTGGTACTTGCATAATGTGATCAATGTTCTATAGAATGATTGTGCACTAGACAAATGCCTAGTGTCAAATTTCCCAGACTGAAAATGCTGCATAGAGAAAATCATTAAACAGTTGAGGCACAAGATAATGTTTTGGACTAAAACATAGGAACAGAGTGTAGTTCATAATAAACCAAATTAAATTCATCTAGCTATTGAACAGCAGGAGACGAGGAATAAAGTATGCTAAATGTTAAATAACAGTTCCTGGAGGGCTGGAACTGATAGAGCCATCTGACTGCATTTTGGACAGAGGAGAGCACATCTGTTGTGCATTTCTTCCATGACTAGGTCCATGCTAGATTTACTTTGGCTTGTTAGAATCATTGCCTAAGTCATATTTTGACTTTTAATGGTATTATACTATACCTGTATGACATTAAAACACAGTAAAAAATGTTGCAGGAATGTTGTTTTGACTAAGGACTTTTCTGACTCCTGACTAAATGAGCACTGATACAATACTAATTCCAGTCATTTACTGAAGTTATGATTAGGGTTGAGATAAGTCCCATATTCAAGCAGACATTTAAAAACAGACTGATTTTACATATAGGTTAAGAAAACTGTAGTTTTCATATGAATATTATTATGAATAAATCCGCTGGACAATCTCTTCACCCAAGAGCAGTAGTAGCAGCAGTCTCCCCTCAGAAGGAAAAAATATTATGTACGTGTATATTTAAAGATGTAGTGGTTAATTAAACTATTAGAAAATAGCTGCTTGTGTATTTACAATGTCACATTTACTCAGCATTAGCCAAGCATCACTTTGTGGATTTGTCTGTGTTTACTGACTTGAGCAGTGTTGATTCTGTGCTGCTGTAGTGCGTCAGACAGCCTCCGTGATCTCAGCTAGTTTGGAAAGTGCAGGCTACATGGAGCCACTTTGGACAAGGGTCAACCTAAGCTGGAGCCACAAGAAGGGGACTCAGCACCAGCTTGGCCGCAGACGGTAATTGAGTTAGCATCTCAGTAATGGTCTGCTGGTTGCCACCACAATGTTGCCAGGCACTCGGTGTACACTACCATGTGAACATGGAAAGAGCATCTTTTGAGTTCTCTTCTCAATAGTCAACATGCTCAGCCACAGAATCTGTTGAATATAAGACTCAAAACGAATATTACATCATTGGAGAGAAGAAATCATTGGCGGTATATTAGTACACATTCATTTAAATGATGTAACTGTCATTTTCAGTACCAACAAACATAATGATGCATTTTAATTTTCTAGAGGAAAGTTGGCAGTTTGATCTCTCAAAACCCCTTCAGTGTCTCAGACTGGTACAGCTTACATCGACAGTGACCTCTGATCAAACTACAGACTATTCTGAATATAATAAAGAAGAATCTGTCCTTATAATTATTATAAACTTTTATTACATGTACAATATTATACAAGGATAAGAGCATGCTAGCATAAATGCACATAATCACAAAATCATGTAAAGTGGTGGAAACTTTGGGTATGCCTGATCAGTTAATCCTAGATTGAGGACAGAATGAGTCCCACCCCAAAAATCAGATCCATATTTTATGATAGCATCTAATTTCTCGGGTGGGTGGGAGCACTGTTCGTATGTGTCTTATACAAGTAAGTGAGTGTTCAGCGGGGTTGCATTAGCTGTCATATTTTCCCCTTTTCAAAGAAAACAACTCTATTTGTGTGAGGAGGGCAGAGTGTACCTTTTCAACAGAAGCTGGTTTGGCACAATGTTCCCAAACCATGCTGCTGCCATCACTGCCTGGCACTAAACCCGTATCTTTACCAAGCCCATTTTCCCAGGATGTTTTGTTGAGTGCATGCTGTCGATCCCTGATTGAAGACAAAACCTCATTATGGTCAGGCAATAAAGCAAGGACTTTTAGAATGGAGAGTCGAGGCTACATGGCAAATTGAATCAGTCCCGCGGTTACCCTCTGCCACTTCCCATTTGGCTGGCTGAAGCAAATTCAGGCCGCCACACCCAACTAATACCCAGTCAAAGCAAGAAAGCTCGGCACTTGGCTGCAGCACCCGTGGATATGGAGCTCTTTCAGAATTGGCAGCATGGTACACCAGGGACATAGGGAGCAGAACTGAAACTGAGAGCCGAGCCAGTGCCTGGCCCATTCTTTCCACTGCCAGTCAAGAGAGAGGATGTGAAGAAGCAGTTGATCGGCAGAGGACCAAATTGTACAGAGAACCATTGTTCCATGTACTGGCTTGTCAAAAAGATGAGGTCTGGATCAAAGAAGTCAGAAATGATTATTCAGTTAGGATGACCTATCAAAAAGGTCCAGAAATTAGAATGAGAACATCTCTGGTTCAGCTTATCTGGACACGGTACCCTACTAGACCAGCCAATGTTTAATGTCGATATATTACATCACATGAACCATGCTTGTAAGTGATCTGTATGTTTATCCCCAAGACTAAGGATTGGAGAGTAGGTATAATTTGGGAAGATTTGAGAAGCCCACACCAGGGTCACGTGGGAAAAGAGTGCTCATGGTACTTAATGAGTAGTTAACGGTGATTCTTAATGTTACACAATCTTGAATATAACCACACAAAGCACACGATGTACAGGAAGACTTGTGGTAAGCTATGTGACATGTTTATGATAGACAGAAATAGCAGCATTCAACACCATCCAGAATTTCTCATGCTCTCTTATACGTAATTGTCCGTTACAGTTCTCCTCCCTGCTAATGACAACCACTATGAGACCACTATTGTGTGAATCACCACTCGTATAATTGGCTGTAATCTTTGACATTTTGAAAAATGTAATATGACCAATGGACTTTCACAGAAGCAGCATGAAAAATTCTCTGTGTCAATCTCAGAACTGGAAGTTTAACTGAGTCTGTAGTGTAGCATACAAGTGGAAAATTCAGTGTCAAATACTGATATATATTATATGCTGGTGGATGGCTGCATAGAAAGATCCAGACGTTGCATATTAGCCTTTGCCCCAGTTTTGCCAGTCTAGCTGGTATAGAGTGAAGGCTAGACACTACATTTCTGGGAATGTTTCCAAACCCAAAGTTTCCCACGGCGTGGTCCTCACACCTGACTGTAAAAGGATCTGACGGGTGGCACTGAAGAGCTGGTGATGTAGAATTGGAAAATTTAAAGTTCTAAATGGCTGTATTTTCTTCTGCTAATGAAATGTAGCAAGAATGTAC
This sequence comes from Bagroides melapterus, assembly GCA_028566695.1. Taxonomy (NCBI): domain Eukaryota; kingdom Metazoa; phylum Chordata; class Actinopteri; order Siluriformes; family Bagridae; genus Bagroides; species Bagroides melapterus. The sequence continues at coordinate 19,601,283 of JAOTRN010000053.1, forward strand.
CATATTAAACACACAAATATTTCAGTACTGAGTTCACTTTATAGACATATAACAACCAGGTAGCTGTTCAGTAACAGCTTTATCCTAGTCATTTTTGTGGTAGATCTGGAGATTATCATGCGAATACTAGGGGCAAAATGGGAATACATCCAGGATGGGATGCCAGTCCATCACAGAGCATGTCAGTGGTCAATTTACTGCAGTTACTTTTTTCCACTGCAGAATGTGGACAAACACAAAAGGTGGGTTTGGCCAATAAATGAACTAAATGTCAGAAATGTCAGAATGACCTTAATCACCATTTTGAAATGTGCCAATCTTTCTTGAGAGCAACCATCAATATGCTAATGAAGCATTCTTGGGCCCATTGAACCAGTGTCACTTTTCTGCTCCATTTCAGCTCTTATAGCTCCCAGAGTGTACAATGACAGACAGAAAACAGGAGAGAGTTCCTTTCATATGCACGCTGAAAATTTGCCTCTAATTGGTTTCCTTGGACGCCTCTCAATTTGCACATGTGTGAACATTAAACATCAGTGGCAGCTTTGCGCTGATCCTCTGGCTTGCTGCGTCAGTCATTGCACTGGCGGGCTTTTCTGGCCCAATCACAGCGCTGTCCAGTTGTGAAGGATTCAGTCCAAATGTGTGGCTAACCAAGCTGGCCTTCTGCAGAGTCTCTGCTGGGACAAATTACTGGTGTCCCCTGCTATTGCATGATCTTTCTTCTATGCACTTATTACAAAGTCTTTCACACAAACCTAACCCCATTATCTCTATTATGAGGAGGAGACATGGTGGAACTAGAGTCGAGAAGACGTAGCTTATATATAAGATATTTGATATGGTCAAAGCCCTTATTTATCTAATGATGTACAAGTTTTAGAGGGAGTGATGCTCACCTCCAGTGATGCCCTTTACTGTTTATACAACCCTCTGCACAGCTCTATGCTTGAATGTACAAACACCACACATATCAGGCATTGAAAATGCCTTCAAACTAAACCTAGGACCCTATATGGTTACATCTTTATATCATAAACCACTGGAATATCATCAAATAGAAACTAAAATGTTCAAGGAAGTAATTATCTGAAGATCCCTGACGATATGAGTATTACTCCAATGAACTTAATTGGTTCAAGATTGTGCTCAAACCAAGTAAAATAATTTGATTATTTTTATCTGATTGGGTCAGTGAAACTGAAAATGCAGAGCCTAGAACATGTGCTAAAAGCTTTGAGAAGCCTGTGTCCAATGGTGGTGAGCCACACACCCAGAATGTGGTGGGAAAGTTACCGAAAATAAGAGAAGAATGATCGAGCCAGAGAGGCAAAAAAAAAAGGCTGCAGAAAGCCAAGGCTTCAGTTATAGCCAGTTCAATTCCACAAACCATGAATGGCAGGCCATTCCCACAACTCCTGCTGCACTGGTCTCTCAAACCGATGACAGCAAATGATGAAAGGCTTGAAAAGGCTTGAATGCACAGGATTCCACTTAACTGCCAATACCACTGCAGCCCTATCAGAGGTCCTGGCTAGTTATTAAGATTCTTTTGATGGGTCCTCTGTCCATTTACAGTGATCAAAGGTAAGGCCAATCATATCAAATATATTAGATTTTTTTTTTATTGTTAAGACATTTTTGTCTATTTGAGGGTCATCACACAGGACATCTGCTGAGAAGTCAGCAAGCCAAAACCACACCACACACTTTTTTCACACTAAACAAGACTAGAGATGAAATCCACACATGCAGCTGTTGCTGCAGAATGGAGGGAGTGAAGGAAGTAGGGAGTGATAGAAATACTTTGTTTTAAGCCAGTATTTCATCTGGAGAGACAAAATGTCTGAATACACAACGAAGAGCTATTTTTATTAATATAACACTAATAGAATAAGCATTACACTTAATTCATTAAAGTTCCTTTCAGTTAGCAATGACTGTTGTTTTTCGTTTTGTTTTGTTCAATTTAGCAAGCAAAACTTTGAGAACATTGTAATTTCTTTATGTGAGTTCCTTTCTCACGGTGATATCTGGAGTACTGAACAGCAGAGATGGACTAAAAAGCAGAGTTGTATAAAAATAGACTTTATGCTTGACTTGCTATTCATCCTTTATGACTTGATTTGGACTTGCAGTCAAGCAGCCTTTCCTTAATTACTCAAATTTTAATATCAACAGAAGAATTACAATGTGTAAAGAATTTGGGAAATACGTGTTCAATAATGTGTTCATGTACTTTGGCATCCCAGAAGACAAGGCAATTGACCAAGGGTTCAGTTCTGTTCAGTTGATGTTCTGAGTATGGAGCTAGTTCATGGAGAAGTAGGTGTGGCTTCTGGCTACCACTCCTTAAACTATCAGGAACTGACTATCAGAAACACTGGCCACGATTCCTTCCTTGGGCTGAATACACTCTAGAATCCATGATGCATTCCACAACAAACCTCACACCCTTCCAGTGCATCCTGGGTTGCCAACCACCTCTGTTCCCATGGAACACCAACCACACTGACTCACTCACCCTAGACTGCTGGCTACAGTGGAGTGAGCAGGTGTGGGAACAAGCCCACCTACATCAAGAGCACATAGCCCACCTACATCAAAAGCCCAAGTAAACAAGTGGGCAGACAGTGTGGAGAGAAACCCTGCTATGAATCAGGTGATTGAGTGTGGCTCTCCCCCAGAGACCTACGAGACATGGAAGGAAGTCAAAAGATGTTCCAGCACTACATCAGACCATTCAAAGTCCTGTCTACAATGTCATGTGTACAAGCTAGAGCTACCAAGCCTCAGACATATATCCTTCTCTTTTTTATGTTTTCCACCTCAAACCTGGTCCACTCCAGGCCCACTTGCACCTGCACCATTTGCCAACACCCATGGGCCTTGTAGGCAAACCAGCTTAGTCTGTAATGGAGAAAATAGATTCACAATATCAGACAAGCTCTATTATCTGATTGATAGGGAGAACTTCTAACCTAATAAGAGGTGCTGGGTCCCAGCCTATGGCATATTCAGTCTATTTCTATGTTGTGAATTTCATGTATGCCACTCCAATTGAACAGGTTTTAGGTGCTGGAATTGGCATGGAACTGGAAACAACAAACATGGTCACAGACTACAACAGCCAGACTCTCTCACAATCACACACACCTGATCATGGACATGCCTCAGTCACCATAAGGTTTAAATTATTATTGCACAACACATTTTTGACTTCTCTTTTGGATTATGCCTGTGTTTTGTTTTTAACATTTAATAAAACCATGAAGTATCAAAGCATCAAAACTGCACAGTAGCAAACTTTTCATCATTGCCATCTATTGCCATGAGAAACTATAAAGAAATGTGGAGCATTTCCTTTTCTCTCACAGTCACAGCCACACAGGTTCTGATATCCTTTTGGATTGTCATTAAACAATGAATTAAACCTAGATGAATGAAAGTTGGTTAAATGACATCAAATATTTACATCTGTGACCTTTTTGAAAAATATACAACAGAAATATGCACAATTTGATTTGTTAGTTGGCTTATTATGTTTGACCACCACCAGACAGGTGTAATGACTTCACAAGAACAGTCCTAAATGAGATCCGCACACTAAGATTCCTGATTTTGCTCTAGGGATCCCTGCACCCTCCTTTTAGTTGAGGGACTAATTAGTGATGAGACAAGTTGTCATCTGTCTTCAATGGTGCGTTTATTTCTATATGGCCTGGCACGACTTTTCTTTCTTTCTCTCCGTCACTGTTTCTCCACATTTCCATGTTTAGGGGTCTGATGAAAGGAAGTGGAACATATTTCGTCATTCTCCAAGAGAGAAAATCAAACAAGTGGGTGCAAGTGTGCTTATCTAAACTACTGCCACAAGATTCCATCAGAGCTGGGGACTGATTTGGATAAGCAGAAGTCAAGGCCTCACACTGTTAGTCATCATGACATGCCTGAGGTTGACAGTTTAGTGTGACCTTCTGGCTGCTAGTTAAATTTTTAATAAAGCTATAAAATCTGCTGTCTTCTAAAATACTCTGGTCAAAAACGTGATGGCAAATTTCTTCCTTGCAAGTCCTAAAATTCATTTCTCAAGACATGATTATGACAAAATGTTCACAATGTTGTACAGAATGGAACATTATTTTATTTATTTTATTTTATTTATTTATTTATACTGGGAATACCCGGGTCACAGGGATCAGTTGGGGCCTATCCCAGCAATCTACGGGCGAAGGCAGGGTACACCCTGGACAGGGCCACATTCACACTTACATTCATACTCACACTCACACTGCTATGGGCAATTTAGAGATGACAATCGACCTACAATGCATGTCTTTGGACCAGGGGAGGAAACCCAGTACCCAGAGGAAGCCCCCGAAGCACGGGGAGAAAACATGCAAACACCACACACACACACATCGAACCCCCAACCCTGGAGGTGTGAGGCAAACGTGCTTACCACCAAGTCACCGTGCCCCCCACAACTGAACAGGAACAGAATAAACTGAAAGCTCAGCAGCCCAAATGTTCAAATATTACATGCAAGTGGTCATAAGAATAATATTGCCTTTCAGAAATTATAGGCAATGGTAACTGGTAACAATGTACAATAATTTACCAAAAAACTGACATCCCACCCATCCATTTTCCAGTTACAAGGAGTCTGGATCTCAGGGGACCCAGGGCATGAAGCAGGGGGACACCATGGATAGGGGACAACCATTTCAGGGCAGATTCACAAACCCATTCACACACTGCAGAATATTTTGAGATGCCAATGAACCTACAAGATTTCCTCCACCATTCCAAAGAGGAAACCAGAGTACCCAGAGTAAACCCCCGAAGCACATGCAAGCTCCTCTCTCTCTCTCTCTCTCTCTCTCTCTCTCACACTCTCTCTCTCTCTGTCAAGCTATATGTACCACTCCCAATCTCCCAGTCTTCCCAGAGTGCTTCTTCTTTCGGGAACTGACTGGTCCATGGTTAGAGCCTCGTCAATTGGTGGTGCACTCTGCAGGGGCTAGATCTGCATAGACATACTTAGACTGCTATAGACTACTAGGAGACTATAACGTTGTCTTTTAACTGCTATTCCGGTATTCATCAGTCACATTTGAAGACTTTGGCAGGAAGAAATTTGTGTTGTAATTCTGTAATGAACTCAGAAATTACTTTTTTATCATTTGGCAGACGCCTTTATCCAGAGTGACGTATAAAAGTGCTTTTTAATTACTCTGACCTGTTTGTTCCTCAGGAGCTCTTGGTTCTACTCAACTACAAACTCTTGTAGAAAGGACATTATTTACATTTACATTATTTACTGTCACCCAAATGAGGATGAGATTCCCTTCTGAGTCTGGTTCCTCTTAAGGTTTCTTCCTCATGCCATCTCAGGGAGTTTTCCGCACCACCGTTGCCTCAGGCTTGATGATTATGGTTAGATGTTAGAGCTAAATAGTAACTTAATTTTAAACTTAATTTTTTATTATTTAAATCTTATTTTTTTTATACTTCTTTAAAGTGCTATTCAAATAAATTGAAGTGAATTGAAAAATTGAATAGAGGAATCGAATCCATAAACCTAGAGGTGTGAGGCAAGCATGCTAACCACTAAGCCACTGTGCCTCCTGACATCCTGTGATATTTGAATTAATTAACAAGTAGTTACCCTCAAAAACAAGAATATACACAGTTAGGTCCATATATACTGTATATATATACAGTACTGTGCAAAAGTCTTAGGCACCATATTATCTGTAGTACAAATTTTGTTCTAT
>JAOTRN010000053.1:19689437-19712595 GCA_028566695.1 Bagroides melapterus
TCCTTGTACTCCTGTCTCCTTTCTATGTCCCACTTCTTTTTAGCTAGCCTCTTCCTCTGAATGCTGTCCTGCACTTCTTCATTCCACCACCATGTTTCCTTATCTTATTTTCTCCTTCCAGATGACACACAATCCTACCTGTCTCCCTGCTCACTTCTGCTGTGGATTCACAATCCTCTGGAAGCTCTTCCTGACCTCCCAAAGCCTGTCTCAGCTTCTGTCTGTATTCCTCACCACATTCATCCATGTCAACTTCCACCACTTGGTCTTCTTTTCTATCTTTACTCTCCCCTTCTTCCTGATCATCAGAGACATCCTCTACACATCACCATCTGACTACATCTCTCCTACCACCACTTTGCAGTCACCAATCTCTCTCAGATGGCCTCGTCTACATAGAATGTTGGAAGCTCCTACCTCCACTCTTAATCCTATCTTAATCCTCTCTCTGGTGGAAATAGGTGTTAACTACAGACATTTCCATCCGCTTAGAAAAGTCAGAAACATCTGTCCTTCTAGGTTCCATTCCTTAACACCAAACCTACCCATCACCTCCTCATCACCTCTGTTCCCCTCTCCAACATGCCTGTTGAAGACTGCTCCAATCACTACTCTCTCTCACATCTGGGAATTGAAAGTGGCTTGCAACCCCTGTAAATAGATTGATGTAAAGCAACCATGATTTCAAAAATTATAAAATTTCTACATTAAAGCAGTAAAGAGGCAGTAAACAATAATAAACTAAAATTAATATCTGGGGTAAAAATCTGTTTTTCAGTAGATTTTGTGCAGTTTTAAGAAGATATTGGAGAGAAAGTTTTACTGAGCTTGTTGGAGAATCTGACAGTTCTTTTGTAGACTTTGACTGTTGCACATTTCCAAACAAAATCCCTGCAGGCTATATTACTGTATGTTGCCTGACAGTTGGTCTGTTTTGTCAAATCTTGCTTTATTTACTGACAATAAAGTAACACAGTAAAGTGTTTTTTTTTTTGTGCAGACTCAGTAATATAGACAGCTATTATAAACTACTGAAAAATAAAGTTAAAGTACTGAAGCCTTTTCCAAAGTGGAGTGTAAATGTAGTATTCTGTGTAGGAAAGCCTCTCACACCTCACTCACCTCCTTTGACTTCACTCATACTGACAGGTATGGAGTGAGGTACCAACTGGTGTCCCTGGAGTATCTGTGCAGCCCTCTATTCTAACTACACACCATTTTAGCTTTAGGAAACATTCATCCAGTTATATGGCTTCTGTCACTACTGCTATGTTGGTCTCAGCACAAACTTCACCTTCTCACCATATCTCAAAATCAGCCTGCATGCTATTACTAATTTGGTCAATCCAATGACGTCTTCAAAACCAGTGAAATCTTCATAATATTGACAATGATCAACTCAATCAAAATATTTGGATGGCAGGTGCATCCATGCAGGTTTTAAAGTCGTAAGTCTTAGGAATATTATTTCATTCAAATATATTTGTCTAGTTTCAGGCCTTCTTGTAAACAAATACTGATTCTATTTTACATTCTATTTTAAGTTCTTCAGTTGTTGAAACAGTTGTTTCAGTTAAATATGGGGATCATCAGTTTGTTGGCAACATTTTTAATCTACATTTCTGAAAGACGCTTGTGAGTTTGAACAGAGCTCCTTGTGTGTCAGACTTTAAAAGATTACACACACTCAGATGCTACTGCTGTTAAAGGTTATACACAGGTCTCTAAATGTTTCCAAATCTATCCAGCCACTTAACAAAGTGGATATTGTGTGTGATGCTGGAAAAGGCATCAGTTGTAAGAGCAGCTGTATGTCTGAACTCTTAGCTGTAGTGAAAACCATATGCTCAGCACCTTCAAAACATTCTTCACATAGGAGGAACGAGGGTAAAAAAAAATAACATGCTGCTTTGAAGAGGTTCAAAGCATCTGGTTTTAACAGTGCACCCAAGTGTGTGTGGGTATTGGGGAATGTGAACACTGCCTTTAACCATGAGAACAAGCAAGGAGAAAAGAAAAAGAAAAAGACATACAGCAGTTTTCCCCTCTGGAAACAAGTGGACTTTTGTTTCTCACAGACGTATTGCCCTAGTGCCTTTGGATAGAGAAAGCGTGTGTGTGTGTGTGAGAGTGTGTGTGTGTGAGAGAGAGAGAGCAAGAAAGAGAACAAGAGAGAGAGAGAGAGCGAGAGAGAGAGAGAGAGAGAGAGAGAGAGAAAGAAAACGAGAGAGAGAGGTAGCAAGAGAGAATGTGTGTGTGTGTGTGTGAGAGAGAGAGAGAGAGAGAGAGAGAGAGAGACAGAGAGAGAGAGAGAGAGAGAGAAAGGGAAAAGGAGAGACAGAGGTAGCGAGAGAGAATGTGTGTGTGAGAGAGAGAGAGCGAGCAAGAGAGAGAACGAGAGAGAGAGAGAGAGAGAGAGAGAGAGAGAGAGAGAGAGAGAGAGATTGAAAACGAGGGGGTTTGGAGGTGTTGGATAGCTCTGTGAAGAGTGGATACACTGTGGGAAATAATTTTCAGCTCCAAACATCAGCGTTTTTCACCTGACAAATTCTTATCATGAATACTTTTAAAATAGTTCAAAACAGTATCAACTTTCATTATTCTGATCAGGATCAAACTGAGGACTCTATAGCTGAGATATGACGTTACCCACTTACTGTCACCATATTAACATCCTCTAATGAAAAGAATGTAATGAAGGTGTATTATATTTTAATAAGAGGAATGTTAATTACTCTCTCTCTCTCTGTCCCCTCTGTCTGGTGGATTTCAGTCAGTCAGTGTGACAAAGACTCTCTTCTTGTTCTATAATAACTGCAGCATGTGAGCTCATAGCTCTATTCCAGACAAAGCTGTTACTCTAGTAGAAATTTACTGAGACAAAAGAACACCTGTGCTCTCTCTCTCCCTCCCTCACTTTCTCTCTCTCTCACACACACACACACACACTCTCCCTCTCTCTCTCTCTCTCTCTCTCACACCCTCACACTCTCTCTCTCTCTCTCTCTCTCTCTCTCTCACACACACACACACACACAAACTCTCTCTCTCTCTCTCTCTCTCTCTCACACACACACACCCTCACACACTCTCTCTCTCTCTCTGTCTCTCTCTCTCACACACACACTCTCTCTCTCTCTCTCTCTCTCTCTCACACACACACACACACACACACATACTCTCTCTCTCTCACACACACACACACACCCTCTCTCTCTCTCTCTCTCTCTCTCTCACACACACACCCTTACACATACTCTCTCTCTCTCTGTCTCTCTCTCTCTCACACACACACACACACTCTCTCTCTCTCTCACTCTCTCTCTCACACACACACACACACACACTCTCTCTCACACACACACCCCCACACTCTCTCTCTCTCTCTCTCTCTCTCTCTCACTCACACACACACACACACACAGTCCTCTTACATACATCTGCCTGCTCATGAACATTTATGCTGTTCCTGACCATTGGGGGGCAGCATCACACAGTAGAGTGCAGACGTCAGGTCAGGACCATCAGAGAATGTATATCATTATGATCTTTACACGTACACATTAAAAACAGTTTTGTTTAGTTTTCAGTTAGTTTGTTTGGCAGGAGTACTCCAAATGAGCTGAAATTTGGTATATTGCATATAGATTTCTAATGATTAAATTAATAACCATGAGTGTCATCAGCCAATCAGATTTCAGGTGCTAGATACTCATACTAATACACCACTGGGGGGCAGTACTTCCTCACTCACTAAACTCTTTTTCCTGATCAGTGTCACGGTGAAATCTGGAGCCCATCCCAGGAATACTGGTGGTGAGGAGGAATACACCCCTGATTGGACAGCATTCAATAACAGTGGCCCATGCGCGCGCGCACACACACACACACACACACACACACACACACACACACACACTCTCTCTCATTCACGCTTATAGACACTTGTTTAGAGGAAACTGTAAAATCCAGTGGAAACTCACATAGGTGGGCTGAGAACATGTGAAACACTTCAAGTCCAGGACCCTGGAACTGTGAAGCAATTTCATTGGTTCAAGATAATAATATTTGGCTTTTGTACCATTTAGCTTTGTCTACTCAAAGTTAAGAAAATTTGCATATTATGTGAAATTTAATTTTGTGATTTTTTTCTATTTACTTTTTCTGGTTCAGGAAATGCAGACAGTCAAAATGACAATGGCAGCACAATAAAATACCTGATTTATACATGTAGAAACACAGAGTCACAGACCATATGATCTCCAGCTGAGAGTCTTCAGATTAAATACAAGGCTTACAGACCAAAGTGACAAATACACTTATAAATCAAACACTACCTTCATTGACTTGTTGTTCAGAGTTACTTAACACCAGATCATTCTTAACACTTAGGCACAGATCTAAACCTCTGCTTAACATGTAAAGCAAGCTGCCTGACAGTTCCAGTGTCCTGGGTTTAACACTGAGCTCCCGTTACTGTCTGTGTGGATAGGAGTGTCATGCACCTAATTTTTTTAAGGAGCAGTGTGAGACAGAAGCAGGTGACATTGTGAGACAAATGGATTTTTAACCTTCATCGTTGTACACTGTAAAGGTACATTACACATTACCTTCTGCAAGTTTTGTGTTTTTTTTTTTGTGTTTTTTTTGACAATAATTTTTCAGAAAAAAAAAGTGCAGTCACGAGCCCACAATCATGCACAGACGCTGATTAGATATTCAGCCAGCACTGTGTTAGTGTGTTGGGCTTATGCGTGATCAAAAAGGTGAAAAATAACGAGGATGCAGCACAGAACTGCTAATATTTATAATATAAATTTTCCATTTGACTCAACATAGACAAAACGCCTCTGTGTGTGGAGTATTACGTTCCCACATCCACGTGGGTTTCCTCTGGTTTGTTCATAATCCTCTCACCCCCAAAAACACGACAGTAGGTGAAGGTGATAACTGTGTGAATGTGTGTGAATAATTGTGTGAATGTGTGTACATGGTGCTCTGCAATGGTCTTGTGTTCCACCCAGAGAGAACGTTCTCTCTTGGTGCCTAGTGTTCCTGTGATAGACACCAGATCCACATAAGAGATTGAAGAAGTAAAGAATGACAGACTTTTATACATTTGATCAATTTATAGTTGCATTTCATGTGTCAGAATGTCCCTGAGACAAGTTTCTGTTATCACTTACATTATAACGTGAATTCAGTTGTTCCCTGTTGTGCTGTTTTGTGTCTCTAGTTTCTCTTTTATGACAGAAAAGTGATAATACTGCACGACAAGAAACTACTCCCAAGCTGCTGTTATAGAAAATTAACCAACACAGAACCAAGAATTTCTTTCATACAGCTCTGGGTAGAAATGCTATGAAATTTAAAATAACATAAAGGAAGATGTATGAGGAAGAAGCTGAGGACTTGCCTGGCACTCTCAAAGGTAGCAGAGGAGGTTTTTCCAGCAGCTCCAAACCCCACCCCAACAGCCAAGCCCTCTGAAACACACACACACACACGCACACAGAGAGAGAGAGAGAGAGAGAGAGAGAGAGAAAGAGAGAAATTTGTCAATGTCCTTATACAGTGAGGAAATTCAAATTTTAAACAAGTTCAGAGACATTTGAAGACATTTGTCCTCTCAGTGGGGACATCAACAGCAGTTCATCTTGGAAAAAACTTCTTAGCAATTCTTTCAGACCAGGGAAGAAGCCTTATGTTTTCTTGTATACGTTCTGATATTTGTAGCCCAAATACACCAGTCTATCCTTTCGGAACACTGACTTTACATATTCAGCATACAGTGTGTACAGAAAGAATGTAGTGTGTCTCTTTTTTTTTTGCTTTATTGTTTCATAGAATTAAAATGTATCAAATGTACTATTGTAAATCTACACACAAATATGAAATTTTATCACATACATAAACATACACAGTATGACGTAGTGAAATGTGAAAAATATAAATAAAAAAAGAGACTAAAATAAAATATATTTTGCTTGGTGCTGTTCCCAAACCAGGCTGTGAAGCTTCCCGTCAGGATGCTCTCAATGGTGCAGGTGTAGAAGGTCCTTAGCACCTTAGAGGGCCGTTTAAAGTCCTTTAAGAGTCTTGCTGATTCTTCATCAGCAGGGTGTTGTTGTGACAGGACCATGACAGGTCCTGTGAGATGTGAACACCCAGGTACCGGAAATTGTCCACTCTCTCACCTGGGGTCCCGTTGAAGGTGAGCGGTTGGTAATTCCTCTCCTGCTTTGTGCTGAAGTCCACTATCAGCTCCTTTGTCTTGCTGACACTGAGGAAGAGATTGTTTGCCTGGCACCATGTCTCCAGATTGTTAATCTCCCGTAGATAGGCTGGTGGGTGAGTGTGGATGGAATTATGTGGTTAAATGCTGAACTGTAGTCGACAAACAGCATTCCCGTTTCTGCTGTCCAGATGGCTCAGAGCAGTGACGATGGCATCTTCTGTGTAACTGTAAGGCCGGTACGCAAACTGAAGTGGGTCCAGTGTGTCAGGCAGTGAAGAAGTGATGAAGTCTCTGACTAGTCTTTCAAAACACTTCATCTGGTCAGGGTTTTCTTCCCTTCAGCGCTGTGCACATCTTGTCTTGTACTCGTCCATGGTGCCAGTGTCCCCTCTGAACCGGAGTTTCCTGCTTTAGACTTTATTTATAGTTAGGCATGAGGAAGATGGTGGAATGGCTACCAAATGGTGGAAATGATTGAGCCGTGTAACTGTCCTTGAAAGGTGTGTAACAGTGGTCCAGTGTCTAGTTGCCCCTGGTGGAACAGGTGATGTTTTGGTTGAGGTTTGGCAGTGCACACTTGAGGTTGGCACTGTTAAAATCCCCCACCAAAATGAGTGCAGTGTCCTTGGGTAGTGTTTGTTGTAAAGTGAGAACCCCATGTAGGTCCCACAATGCAGTGTCCTTGTCCACCTTAGGTGGAATATAAACCGCGCTTATAATGACCGAGCTAAACTCCCAAGAAGGTAGAAAGGGTGACATTGGATGGATAATAGGTCCAGGCTGGGTGAGCAGGAGTGTGATAGAGTAACAATGCTCACACAGTCGCAGCAACTGTTGTTCACCATCAGACACACTCCACCACCTATGTGCTTCCCTGACTCCATTGTTCTGTCAATGTGGTAGCCCAAGAAGAACTTGGCCAGCTGGATGGCGTGGTCTGGCACCGCTGGGTTCAGCCATGTCTCGGTGAAGCAGAGGAGCTTGCAGTCTCAAATGTCTCTTTGGAACTTTATCCTGAGGAGGATACTAGGCAGGGGAGCCCGGTGTGCATGTGCTCTCAGCCTGTTCCTGACGCCAGCTCATTCCCTCATGGCCGCTGCTCCAAGTCGAATCCTTTGTTGTTCCTCAGGATCCCGCTTGCCCAGGTTCAAAAACAGCATTGGTGAGTTTGTTGTACACCAATAGAAATAAGAGTGTCTCTGTCATATGTAATGATGGCCATGATGAAGAAATTAAGCTGATTAAGTTCATGAAAACCTTCATAAAGTAAAAAAACAAACTAAGTGTGGTCAGAGTAGTCAGGACGGCAGCTCACCTCATCGGCACCATCTTGATCTAATGACATATCAAAACAAAAATGTATTCAGTAATTTGTAGAAACACTACAAATGTCTACAAGTTTTGCAGGATGGGATTTAGGCTGTTTCTCCTGTTCTACAGTCATACAAGGACTCTGAAATTCAATCAGATGGGGTGGGGAACATCTATAATATTTCTGTTTCTTTACATATGTTCTAAAGGATTCAAGTCTCTCAAAGACATTCAGAGACTTCCCCTGAAGCTGCTTCAGAATTGTCTTTTTCTTCTTCTTGTATGCTTCGGGTCAACTGAAAGGTGAAGCTTTGGAACAGTCTGAGGTAATGTTAACTCTGGAGGCTCATAATGAATTGGATGCAGCTATATGGCTGCATTTATCTTTCCCTAAATTCCGACCAGTCTCTCAGTCTCTGCTGCTGAGATCTTCAAAAATTCAGGGAAATGGCTCTTGATACATTTCATTTAGTAAAGGCTCTCAAAGTGCAGATAATAATTCCTTATCTTGCCTGTGCTTGGGTCTGTGGTAATAGTGGTCAAGTAGTAAAATGAATAATTACAGTAAGTGCAAACCCTAATATGGATATAGCATGACCCCTTGCAGAAATGACTGGATTTTATCCATTCTCATTTTACTACTGCCTTGTACTACTTTCTAATTTTATTTACAAGTCTGTGCTAAATATTTATATTTTTTCATATTTGGCATAGCTATATTATTTTATTTTTAATATCGACTACTCATAATATTCATATAATACGTGTCCCTCATATGTGAGCAGTAAATCTCCTTCATAACTATGCCCTTAGTAGGCTTGTTATTAGTTAAGGAATAACAGAGTGACGATCTATGCCCAATTACAATTAAATTCAAGTGATGGTGATTATAATGTATAATGATTACCAACAACAATAGAAGAAGAATTTTTGCTGGAGACCTTGTATCTATTGTGCTGTCTATAGAGAACTGAATCTTTCTCATTTGCTTACGTACATGTGAATGCGTCACAGTAAAATCGATTGACACTATGCAGTGTGAGAAGAAGCACATTTTTATGATGGCACCTCTGCATGTCTTTCACTTACATAAACAGCTGAGGTCACAAGAAGTGAGTGTCACACTGTGGTAATGGGATGATAATGGGCTCACTTTCCACACACACACGTACACACATGTTCACACATACACACACAGACACACACACACACGTACACCTGTCTGCACCCTTTTCATATTTAATAGCATACTTTTTTTTTCTGTGTAATGGCAAATGGTAAATTTAATGAATTAGCCATGAGGATTTAACAGCCTTATTTAGAAGAGGAAACCTGCTGAGACTGAGGTAATGAAAGATGTGTACAGTAATGTCAAATAAATAAAAACATAATGAATTAAATGTAGCTCTGCACACTGACATAGCTTAATAGGCAGAAAAATGCAATATGCAAAATGCAATAAATACAAAATTGCTACCAATATATAAACACACACACACACACACATTCACATACACACACACACATAAGGGATTTATTTTCATAAATATAGCCAGGGGGTGCAGGGTTTGACCATGGCTGCTCCTGCTTCCCGTCACATCTGAGACGTGTGCAGGTGATGACGTATGTGTAAGTATATGTGATTTTCTCTGTACAGCACACAATGAAGTGTAATTTCTGCATGGAGTGTGATGAATCAAAGACAAATCAGATGGAAATGGAAGATGACTGATTTGTGGTTTGTGTCCCTTATGAACTAATATCCAGTACTGCATATTACTTCAAACAATTTATTAAAAATGGTTTTGCAGCTGGTGGCCACAGACAATCACGCTCTCTTTATCCGTCTTGACTGATTTCTCTCTGTAGCATGAGCTAACCCAATCAGGTTACACAGTTAGTCCAGCTCCTCCAGGATTGCAAATCCATACGGGTTTGGTGTGTCTCCGTACACAGATTCAAGAGCATGGAGGAGACTCTGTGACATGGGTCATTACATGAGGAGAGCTGGACAGGGCCGTAGAAGGGCAACAACCCTTCAGCATGACTGTTACCTAGTCCTCTCTGCAAGGACGGACAGGAGGAACACTGCCAGATACATACAAAATGACCTCTAGCAGGCTACTGGTGTGAATGTTTCTGACCAAGCTGTCAGAAACAGACTCTATGATGGTGTCATGAGTCTCTAGTGAGAGCACCACATAGCTCAACAGGTATTTGTACACCAGAATTGGCAGGTCAACAATTGGTGCTCCATTATCTTCAATGATGATAATGAGGTTCACAATAATTTCCTGAAACCAATGTCATAGTGATTTATGCAGATGACACAACTGTACTGGGGCTGATCACGGACAACAATGAATCAGACTACAGATAGGCGGTATAGAAAATGGTGTTTGGAAAACAACCAAATCTGAACACTGGGAAGACTAAGGAGCTCATCATTAACAGGAGATCCCAGGATGGGAATTATTCTCCAGTCTTCAACGGTGGAGAGATGGTGGCGAGGGCTCCCAGCACCTCTTTGATAGGGATACTACATGCATATTACAGAGGAAATGACCTGGACCACAAACACCACTGTAGAAGTGTGGAAGCCAAACTACCACAAGAACTGCTGGTAACCTTTTACCACTGCTATATAGAGAGCCTCACACACCCAGGCCACCATCTCTTTGAACTGCTGCCATTTATTCTCAAACCACCATTTAATAGTTTCTTCCCCAGAGCTGTGACTGCTCTGAATCAACCTGAAATCCTCACAATATAATTATCCATACTGCTAACCCCATTTTTTTTTGTATCACTGTGTAAGTTCATTTGAGTTCATGCGTTTGATTCAACTGACTGGACCTCATATTCATTCGAACTGAATTGAACTGACAGCCTCTAGAGCAGGGTTGCCCAAACTTTTTCCTATGAAGGGCCAAAAATCAAACTTGAGTGCTGTGCTGTGGGCCAAAAGAAAATTTTGCATCATATATCAAACTGTATTTGTTTCATAATATTTAAAATAAATATAAAACAACTTTGATTAACTAATGGAGTTTTATTTGTAAAGTTTTGCATGTTAATTAACTTATTACAATAAAAACAAACAATCCCCAACAGTTCAAAGCCAGACACACAAGTCAAGATGTAAGCAATGATAAAACAATTTGGTTGCAATGTCAGTGACCTAATGAGAGATATGAAACTGGTCCTTATTTTTCAGAAGTTTTTCAAGATTGGGCTGTAGCTGACTTACAGACAAAGACAAGATATTATGTAGGTGAGAGTCAGTTAGTCTGCTTCTGAGTTTACTCTTCAAGTTCATCAGACTGAAAGTCTGCTCTCAGAGGTAGGTACTGCCAAACAGAGACAGCATCACTTGTGCCTGCTTACACATCTTTGGGTACCTGTTTGCTGGGACACATTTGTAGAAGTCTGTCAAGGTAAGGGAGGTGAATTTGTGTTTCAGTTCTGAATCACACTGAAGATCAATTAGTTCCATCTGAAGATCATCTCTGACTGCATCCACACTGATGGTGAAGGGTTGAGCAAACAACTCAAAGTCAGCAGTGTTGTGTCTGAAGTCCTCAAAGCGACTGTCAAACTCCTGGATAAGGTTGCTGAATACAGCATCATACTCATGGCCCTTCTCTTTCACCATGCCTACCTCTCTAAGACAGGGAAAATTGGCTAAATTTCCTGCAAGTGGGGTGAGAAACTGAAAGAATATTGTGAAACTGGGAGTGAAACATGGAGTGAAAAGAGCAAAAGCAGGCATGTAAAACAGAGGGAGAAAAAATAGAATAAATAACTGAAAAAAGAAGGAAATTATTATTTCATGACAATTTAAGAAACTAGCTAATTTTAAGCAAATTTTATCAGCTTGATGTACAACAAAAACACAAATGCTGACATGACTGAATATAAATGCAATCTCCACATATAATTCTAAATATAATTAATAATATAATTATAATTTCACATAAAATATCCTGAATATTATAACTGTACATCTTACTCTCACCTGCTGAGAGATGTCTTCTGAGAAACAGTAGTTTTTGTTTGAAGGCTCTGACGTGATCAAAAAGCTGGGTGATGATCTGGTCCTTTCCCTGGAGCTGAACATTCAAAACATTGAGCATCTCTGTTACATCTCCAAGGAAAGCCAGGTCAGAGAGCCATTTCTTATCAGTGGGCACTTGAATATTACCATCCTTGCTTTCCTGAAAAACTCTGATCTCATCACGCAGATCAAAAAATCTCCGGAGAACTTTTCCTCTGCTGAGCCATCTGACCTCCTGGTGGTACAACACATCACCATATTGCGCATCCATCTCATCCATCAGTGCCTTGAACTGTCGGTGAGAAAGCACCTTGGAGCGTAACAATTTTGTTCACAATTTTGACGACGTCACGCATCACATCCACAAGCCCACAAGACAGATTTAGCACATAGTTGTTCTTGATGTAAAATGCAGTGGTACTTAACAACTTTTCCTCCACATTCACTGACTTTCTGAGACACTAAAGTAGCAAGGCCAGATTTCCTCCCTACCATTGCCGGCGCTCCGTCAGTTGTAATGCCAGCCATCTTCTCCCACTTTAATAAATTTTTTTGCAACACTCTCTCAACAGCAAAAAAGAGATCTTCTCCTTTAGTAGTACCAGAAAGGGTCTCAATGCCAGCCAGCTCTTGTGTCACTTCAAAAGTTTCATTTACTCCAAGCAAAAATACCAACAGCTGTCCGGAATCGCATATCTCGGTGCTCTCGTCGCAGGCTATTGAAGATGCAGAGAACGCACTTGCCTTTATCTTGATTTGCTCGCCGATATCTTGAGCCATGTCCTCTATGTGTCGGGTAACAGTATTTCTTGACAGGCTAATTTGTGAGAACATCTGTACCTGAGAAGGACAAACTGCTTCTGCAGCCACTGCAAGACATTCCTTGACGAACTCTCCAGTAGCAAAGTTAGCAATTAGAGCGGAAATCTGATAACTGGCCTGTGTTGCGCTTTCTTGTGCTGTTGAAGGACATAGCAACGTGCTCTGTTCCAATCGAAGTTTAGCAAGCAGCTCGTTAGCCTTCTGTTTCCGCGCCTCGCCGCTGTACTTTGAGAAAACTGCAGAATGTTTTGTTTCATAATGACGGCGGATATTATACTCTTTTAAAACAGCAACAGACTGTTTGCAAACTAAACATACTGCCTTTAATTTGACTTCAGTGAATAAAAACTCATCTTGCCAAACTTTTTAAAAATTTCTCTTGACTGTGTGCCACCGCCTTGATTTCTCCATTATTGCATTTGTTAATTTGTTGACGTTAATTGACGTAGAGTGTCGCAAAGCATGTGGTGCTGCACCTTGAATTGCGCATGCACGGAAAAAATCAATAAACAACAATAAAACATTTAAAATGTTATGTCAAACTACAAATGTGTTGAAGGCAACCCCCTCCCTCTCTCTTCTCGGATGGTATGGCGGGCCAACTCAAAGGTTACTATGGGCCAACTTTGGCCCGCGGGCCCTAGTTTGGACATCTCTGCTCTAGAGAGTCATAACTCTCTAGAGGCTGTCAGTGCGATTCAGTTTGAATGAATATGAGGTCCAGTCAGTATCAAGTCAGTATCAAGGCATCCAAAGCCACCAAGTAGCACCACATTATTTTAAGTTCATTTATAATTCATACAAATTTCACATTGTATACAAAGTTTTTAAAATTCAATATTTTGTCCTCAGAGATTCAATGGTTAAAGTCTTCCCTTAATATTTCTGAACAGTTTAATTACATTTAATATTACCCTACTGCACTAATATTACCCTACTGCAACTAAATAATGGACAAAATTAGTCAAACCTTTTGTGGAAGATTGAATAAAGATTTCCTTTAAACCACTAATACAACAGATGGCCAGTTACTTTTCCTTTATCAATAAACAGTAAGTGTAGACCTTAGACACATTAATATTGCTATAATTTCTGACTCACAGTGGGGCTGGAGCAGGAAAAAAAAAACTGCAAAGCAAACACTACAAGTTTGTTCCAGACTTTATTAAAATAAAAAACCTGAAGTGTCCAATAAATCCTAAAGTTCCACAAGGATGTAAAGTTAGGAGATAGTAGAAAGACAAGCTGATTAAATTAAATAATCATCAATAATAGAAGATTATATAGGAACAATGTTTAATAATACATTAATAATTTATCAAACTGGTAATCTGGTTGCTTGATTGTATGTATAAGAATGTTAGTGCTAGTATGTAAATATCTCTTCTTAATTGCTAAACTTTCTCCTAAACCTCTCACGCATATCCTGCAAAATCAATAAAACTAATTCATGAACCAATTTCCTTAGGACTACATGAGCAGCTGCAGAACATTAAGAAGCTGCATAAAACAGATGTTTACACTTACCAAAGTAACCTGAAGTTCAAACAGCAAACAAAAAAAACAGTGCACTGAAAGATTAGCTTATTTCAACTTATATACTGATAATTTTAATGCAGTTCTTCAGATTTTTTCAGAAAGTTAAACCCTACACACAGTACTGTGCAGATGTTTTCAACATTCTTATTTTTTAAATAAAAGTTGTCTTCAAAAATTTCAAACATTTATTTTCCGAAAAAACATACTGTGTTGCAAAAGTAACATTGCCACAGGTATTCTCGTCATCTATGCACAATTGCTCCAAATTCCAATGAAAAAGTCTTCCCAGAGGATACTAGCTATATCAATATCTGTTTCAGTATTAATATCTGATTATTCTCAGTTTCAAATATCAGCTGAAGATATTAATTGTACTTAAAATCTCAGCTACTAAATTTATTTAAAATTTGTACCATTTCATTCATATTCTTTTGGGACAAATGTATGTGATCTATAGTTTACTGTGATCAATAGTTTACTGATCCTCTCAGACAACATCTCCAGGACTGGCTGACTGGTAAATACAAATTCACATTACAATTATGATAGTTATAATTCACCTCATCATCATCATGTTTATACAAATTCAAAAACAGCTCATCCTATAGAAACTGTGTTTGTTCCCCGAGTAGTGAGATCAACGAGTAAAGTCAATAAAGATCTCTAAATAGCTTTACTATATAACGCTTGGGTTTCAGAACATTAGATCCCTTGCACACAAAGCACTTATGGTAAATGAAATTATATCAGAAAATACCCTTACTGCACTCTGTCTTACTGAAACCTGGCTTAAACCAAATGATTACATGCGGGCAAATGACTAACCCGACACCACAAAGTGATATCATCACAGACAATTACCTCATACTGTACACACTGCTTGTAGAAAAGATTAGCCATGTCTCCCCATCCGACCACTAAAGACAGATTCACAAATAATTTGCCTGATCTGTATAAACTTCTTACTGTGCCCCAAAATACAAACGATCTAGTTGGAGTGACTAAAAGCATAGGCACTATCTTCACCAGCACATTAGACATTGTCGCCCCTATACGATTAAAGAAGACTAAAGAGAAAACGCCTGCACCGTGGTATAATAGCCATATTCATGACCTCAAGAGAGCAACCTGTAACCTTGAGTGAAAGTGGAGGAAAACTAAACTGGAGGTTTTTAGAATTGCATACAAGAACAGTATGTCCAGCTATAGACAGGCTCTAAAAGCTGCTGGAGCTGAACGCCTGAGAAAACTCATAGAAAATAACCAAAACAACCCCAGGTTTTTATTTAACACAGTGTCTAGTTTAACAAAAAATCAAATAACAGAACAGGATATCCCAGCACAGTTTTGTAGTGATGACTTTATGAACTTTTTTCACTAATAAAATTGAAAGTATCAGAAACAAAATAGTGGACGTTCAATCCCTGTGATCCAGTCTCACCTAAAGCTCTACACTACAGTGCTCTACTAGCACAGGACAGGAAGAGCTAGATAAACCTATTTCTACAGAAAAAATCAACGTTATGTTAGATCCCATTCCAACTAAATTGTTTAAAGAAGTTTTACAGACAGCTGCTGAATCTCTTCTCAATATTATTAACTCCTCATTATCTTTAGGTCACGTCCCTAAAACCTTCACTTTGGCAGTTATTAAGACCATCGTTAAGAAACTTAATTTAGTCCCTAACGAACTATCAAATTACAGACCCATTTCAAACCTTCCATTTATGTCTAAAATATTAGAAAAGGTTTTGTCTGCTCAGTTATGCTCCTTCTTAACAGGAGAACAATATCTTTGAAGAATTTCAGTCAGGTTTCAGGCCCCATCATAGCACAGAAACTGCACTTGTTAAAGTCACAAATGACTTGCTCTTAGCTTCTGATCAAGACTGTGCCTGTGACTATTAGTTTTACTTGATCTTAGTGCTGCATTCGACACTATAGATCACAACATTCTCCTAGATCGCCTACAAAATTACACATGTATTCAGAGACAGACATTAAACTGGTTTAGATCCTACCTGTCTGATCAATACCATTTTGTAGATTTAAATGGGGAACTATCCAGGTTATTGGCAGTTAATTATGGGGTCCCTCAAGGATCAGTTTTAGGTCCTCTGCTTTTCTCAATATACATGCTTAACCTGGGAAACATCATTAGAAAGCAAGGGATTAGTTTCCATTGTTATGCTGACGATACCCAGTTATACATCTCATCAAAACCAGATGAAATATCAAAATTTTCTAGGATAACTGAGTGTGTTAAAGAGACTGGATGACCAGGAATTTCCTAATGTTAAATTCTGATAAGACAGAAATATTAGTTATCGCTTCAAACACCAGAACACACACGCTCTCAGTAACTTGTCTATTAATAATCATATTGCCCATATTACAAAGACAGCCTTCTTCCACCTTAGAAATATTAATAAGCTACGAAACATCCTGTCTTTATCTGATTCTGAGAAGCTAGTTCATGCATTCATGACCTCCAGACAGGTGGTTGTCCTGAATCTTCAATATACAGGCTAAATTTAGTACAAAGTGCAGCTGCTAGAGTTCTTACCAGGTCGAGAAAATATGACCATATAACCCCAATTCTATCATCTCTACACTGGTTACCTGTTAAGTTTAGAATTGATTACAAACTGCTGTTACTTACATACAAGGCTCTAAATGGTTTAGCTCCATGTATCTAACCTGTTTCCTAACACACTACACTCCGTCACTTTCCCTAAGAACCGTCTACTAAAGTCTACTAAAGGCAGTAGAGTGTTTTCTTATTTAACTCCCAAACTTTAGAACAGTTCGTTCCAATAGTGTTCGGAGCATAACCTTATGCTACACAATAAAATCCAATACCGGTCAACACTATGAACAACTGCTATGCTAACTCCTCTCCACTGTTTCTCTTTTTCTACTCATCCTGAGACATCCCTACATCACTCCAACAGCTATGTTGCGCTTCATGAAGATTTCAGAGCTTCATTGAGACGAGGCCACCCCTGCCTGAATCCTGGGGCATCTAGAGAAGTACCTGCTCCAGATGGATTCATCTTCCTGAAGTTTTAAGGTCTTTCAAAAAGGACATACTGTCAAGGACAACAACCTCCTAACTTGTCGGACGGTATATTTCTTCAATTAACGCCCTCCAGCATCACCCAAATGAGGATGGGTTCCCTTTTGAGTCTGGTTCCTATCACAGTTTCTTCCTCTTCCATCTAAGGGAGTTTT
The DNA here is from genome assembly GCA_028566695.1 of Bagroides melapterus. Classification (NCBI taxonomy): domain Eukaryota; kingdom Metazoa; phylum Chordata; class Actinopteri; order Siluriformes; family Bagridae; genus Bagroides; species Bagroides melapterus. The sequence goes on from JAOTRN010000053.1 coordinate 19,706,639, forward strand.
TCCTTGCCACTGTCATCACAGTCACCTCAGACTTGCTCAATGGGGACTTTATAAACACACTTTATAAATAGCTATTAATCTTGATTTACAAATTTTTGTAAAATTCCTAGTAACTGTTTATTATGTTCCTGTTCTGTAAAGCTGCTTTGAGACAATGTCCATTGTTAAAAGCGCTATACAAATAAAAATGAATTGAACTGATTTAAATATTTTCTAAATATCAAAACAAAATATAGATGTAATGCAAAAAGAATTCTCCAACCCTTCAAGAGAGCAAACACACAAGTAGAATTTAATTAGCTTGAGTATTGATTATTGACTTGTAAACTGTACTGTAGGTGCCAAAGGCCACCAATTTGAAGAGTATGAGTAAATCAATAGAAACTCACTTTCTGCAGGATTCAATAATCATTTTGAATTTTTTTTTTTTTTTGTAAAATGGCTAAATAAGATTTTGCTTTATTAAATATATTATTTAAGAAAGAAAATATATTTGTTATGGTGATGTTTTTTTGTAAAGAGGTCCCAGTGTCTCCAGGGTTGTAACTATAAAAGGCTCATCACTAATTAAGCTTCCCTCTGTGGAAAAGTCTTCAGGATGGAGAATGTTAAGCTTTAACAGTTTTTCACTAACAAGCTGCAACTTTCCTGTTTTATAAATTTCAAAGAGAGTTCTGTGAATATGATTGTTTATATTTATATAATGAGATAACAGTGTTAGTGTTGGTGGAATATGAGGATTAAAACATTTTGGAGAATAACTAACTCCAACCAAACAACATCGGCCACATCACACCACCCCGTCGTTACAATGGAATAATAACCTGGCAGTCTCCTCATTACGTGTTCATGCCATAGCCAAAATCAAGAGTTCTCAAATGCAATTTGACTTTCAGGCCCTGTAACTAATCCACTCAGATCAGCAGGTAATTACTCCTACAGTCAAGCAGGCTATTAAAATGCATGGAAGTCAAAGCGACTAATCTGGGAATAAGTTAAAGTGGAAGGTGGTGTCCTACAGTTCTGTTTTAATCAAATCATTACTAGTCATCTCATGCCCAAAAAAGTTTGTTGGAATAAATCTGTCTGAGGGGTTAAACCAATAATTTCACTAACTCTGATGAAACTGTACTTCAAACAAGTTCAATATACCTTGATTAATTTTTTACAGTGTGGTATTTTTTCACACTGATGAAAAATAAGAATTAAAGAAATGTTTGTATTAAAGTATATTCTTATTTCCAATGTAATTTAATGGACTGTGTGGTGAAGGAGGTCAACCATGTTTAACAATTCTAAGAAAAAACACTTTTATACTGAAACAAATGTCAAATGCCAAAAAGAAAAAATTTAAACATCAGTGTACTTAAACCTGCAACATGATAGACAGTGATCAGATGGATGGGAGAAGCACATCAGAAAATATCAGAGAATGTACCAGGGCTTTGAAATAGCCCTCATTTAAACATCTGATAGTACCACCTGAACACTAGCACCCTGCATCTAATCTAATTAACACTCACACACAACACTTCCATCCAAACACCCACACACAACACTCACACACAAACACTCTCATCCAAAACATCCAAAAGTAACACTCCCATCCAATACTGTACACACCTAACACTCCCATCCAACATTCACACCTAACACTCCCATCCAAACACCCCAACTAACACTCCCATCCAAACACCCACACACTCCACACACTCTCCTACAGAATTAGTTCCTAATAAAGTAAACTAGCCAAGACACAGATTACATGTATAAATAAATAAAATAAGACTTGTGAGAATAATAATACACATTCTTTGCTAAAGGGGTGAAAAATTTGTATTCTACTATACATTAAACTGCATACACAAAATTCAGATCATTGTCTCACAAAAGGCTTCAAAAGCTTCAGTTAATGTTATTTTGACCTTTTGCAGGGATCTCTGACCTACACATCCTCAATGATCGCTTATTGGTTTATTATAAGCCCAAAAGCAAAGATGACATAGAAACAGCTGAAGACATAAGCTTAGCCATATTTAAATTCCTTTTCAAGTAACACCTTTGCCAAAAACATTTTTTATTTATTATTTTGATATGTATTCTTAATACAATTTTATATAAAGAGGACCATATTTGAAAAGCGTTGTTTAAATAAAATATAAAAAGACAGACTGTCAAACAGACAGACAGACGGACATGCAGTCTTCCCACACCGGTTTTAGTTTACATTTAGAGCAAAGTTCACGTTGTTTATGCTGCCTGAATATTTATCACAGGAGATGTGAAGCAAGCAGATCAGCCTCGGTGACATTAAATGTCAGGTGCTTCATATGAAAGCTGGATTTATTGAATTTTACACACACACACATGCACACACACTTTTCCTCTCCCCAATCCAGATTAGATTATTCATGAGCAATTCTGAAATTCATACACCTGCAGCTCTAAAGACAAAATTTATTCTAAAATAGGTAATATTTATTTTTTTATTGTTATGTTGGGGAAAATCACAAACCTATCTTTTATATCAGCTTTTAAAGAAATGGAAAAAAAAGTGAAGAAAGAAAAAAGGAATGACACAAATAAGAAGACTTACCAGGAATATTGTGTATGGTTATAGCCAGAATTAACAACACTATACGTCTCCAGCTGCTTGCTGATGGGCAAATGACTTCCTGTGGTCTAGCACCCACTTCCTTCTCTTCTTTTACTTGACCAGAGTAGGCTCCTTTTTTTCTCTGGTGAACATCTCCATTTTCTATTTTATCTGTAAGAGAAGCATCAACCTAACATCAGTGTGGCTCTGGGGAAAGACATTCTGCCTGGATTCTAAATGGTACGAAAACAAACAAAGAGTTTCTGACATACATTAAATGATATCACAATGAATCCTTAGCACATGCATTGATTTGCACTTTAAACTTTTCCCCCCTCAATCATATCAACTTTAAAGATTAATAAACATTAAGTGTGACATCACCATTGTTCAGTGAAGTGCTTGGGCTAAATTAATTATTCCCATGCCCTTGTTAACAACTTACAAACAAATATCAATATGTACAATCAATTGCTGTAAAAATCATTGCATGAATCAATAACCTGGATTAAGCAAACTTGGAAGGGAAATTAGATGTATGAAGAAGACTAGTATAAGATGAACCTTCAGCTATTCACTGCACTCTTTTAGTATTATTAAATGTTGTAAAAAAGGCTAAAATGTAGTCATGGTTTGATAATATAACAGTATTTTAATTTCATTCTCAAACTAGACAAAATATTTAAAAATACTCTAGCAGCAGTCCAATTATGGGAGTCTTTTAGTAGCATATTCCGCTACTATGGTTAAAGAATTAAAATGATACAAAATAATATGCTTTAAAATAATACATAATAATATAGATGTATAGGTACAGACAGAGATGGACTGGCATCATTAGAAAGCCAAAATAAATAAATAAATGACCAAAATCAGCTAAAATGTGGTAGCTAACTGTAATTAAATAAGATATAGTGACCTCATTAGCTAGTTAAGTATATTATATTAATACTAATGTTATTAATAAGTAGTCTAATGGTCCATATAGAATTCCTGTAATTCCTGTCAATGTCATTATCTACTCCTGTTACAGTTTTGCAATGACGCACTGGGTGACAGAAAAGTCAACAAGTTTTGGCAAATGTTTCCGCTATGAGCTTTGGCGTTCTCTCCTCGCATTCAAGTAAAAGATTTTATTTCATTTTGTTTAGCATCTTTATTTTTCTCCTGATTAATCAATAGGTAACTATGCACCCTAAACAGGAGATTAACACGATTCCAATTATTTATCTCCAAATCCAACTAGATCCAACTAAACTTTCTAATCTTTCTAACTTTCTAAGCTAAAAAACTGTTCTGTCACTTGAACAAAAAAAATGAATAGGCTGGGTATGAAACCCATGTGTCATAGTTGCTTTAGATATTTTTCTGTACCTCCCAGGAGATAAAGTGTTACATGTATAGATATGCATGTACATATGATTTATCTGCAAATTTAATTTTTTACCTTTATCTCAAAAGTTGAAAAACTTGTCTTTGGTGAAATCTTCATACAATATCGAGAAATTGTCTGTTAATAGTTCACCTGCTGTCTTTTTCTTAATAATTAAAACAGGACCCAGCTTACATGTGGACCAAAAATCATTTCAATGCCTTCAACCTAATGTCATAAAAAAAGTAATAATAAAAAGAAAAATTACAACATTTCTTCTGCCACACTCAGGGAGAGCATGGCACAACTTGACACTGTCCCCGTCCCCCAATCCCCTCCACGTTCCCATCCCTGTCCTCTCCCCATCCCCCTATACTCCCTGCATCCACCCCATCCCCCCGTCTACCACGTCACTCACCCCCTGCCAACTCTCCCCCTACATGTTTATTACCAACCTATGGAAACACTCTTTACCCCTCAGGTTACACATTAATCATGTTCGGAAAGTATTTAATTAAATCCTCCCTGTTATAATGAACTACTCAGCAAAGAAAAACAATTAGAGTGTGTTAATTATACAGACACAATCCCTGCAATACACCACTTCTGTAGGCACAGTAATCAATAACACATTCACTAAGATTCATTAAGTCATTTACTGTTCCCAGTTAATTAAAATACCCAAAACAGTGACAAGAAAGAAAGAAAGAAAGATCTTTAAGAAGAGATTTCATGCTTTATAATATTTTTTTTAGCCAAAAATATATTAAATACCCAAATCATTTCTTTTTTTAATTGCCATATCAGCAATGTTTTTATTTATTTAACAGCAAGAATAAAAAAAAATTCCTCTTGCTAATGCCTATTGTAGTATTTAAATTACAGACAAAAAATAATAAACAAATCACACAAATCTCTAGGACACTATTTATCTCTAACATCTATCCCTAATAAGCAAGCTGAAGGCTGAGATTATATGAGGAAGAAACCTTGAGGGGAACCAGACTCAGAAGAGAACCTATCCTCATTTGGGTGACACTGGACAGTAAATAATGTAATTAATGTTTATAGTTGTGTAACCGAGAACTCCTGAGGAGCCAATGGGTCAGTGAAGTGTATGAGAACTTTAATCAAAGAAAGAAGACCAAAGTGACCACAGTACAGGGTGAGAACCAGGACATGTGTGACACAGAGAGTGTGATTAGATGAGAGTGTGATTAGTTTAGTGTGTGGTTAGTAGACAGTATGATTAGTAGAGAGTGTGATTAGTAGAGAGTGTGGTTAGTAGTGTGTGGTTAGTAGAGAGTGTGATTAGTAGAGTGTGGTTAGTAGAGAGTGTGATTAGATGAGAGTGTGGTTAGTAGACAGTGTGATTAGTAGACAGTATGATTTGTAGAGAGAGTGATTAGTAGAGAGTGCGGTTAGTAGTGTGTGGTTAGTAGAGAGTGTGGTTAGTAGAGAGTGTGATTAGTAGAGAGTGCGGTTAGTAGAGAGTGCGGTTAGTAGAGAGTGTGATTAGTAGAGAGTGTGATGAGTTGAGAGCTGGACCATCACTTCCCACTCAGGTTTGTTGACAGTGAAGTGACATTTTATGTCCCAGAGTGCCTCATGACTGAGTTACCGACCTTCTGACTCTTCCTTTTAGCTCTGTTGTCATGGCTGGACCTGCCCGAGTCCCTGCCGTACTCAGCTCACTCTGACTCTCTTCCGCAGCTATGGCTCCTGTCACACTTCAGACCCAGCTGATTCATCCGGATAATAAAGCTACTTGGAACTTTTGTGACTCACTCTGCTGCTGTGGCTGGTCCTACGTGAATGCTCTTAACATCTGCACTTTTAAACACATGCCCAGGTCTCATATCTGTACAGCAGTCTCACAAGAATTCAATTCAATTATTCATATTTACATAGGGATCATTGTCACAAAAAGGTTTTACACAAATCTGAACATAGTATTTACATTTCTCCCTTTACATTTAAATGTTATAA
>JAOTRN010000053.1:19716753-19728485 GCA_028566695.1 Bagroides melapterus
CAGTCACTCAGTCACTCAGTCACTCACTCACTCTTTTTGAGAGAGGATACAGGAGAATCCAGATGAAACCAACACAGAGGTGGGAAAAAGATGTGAAACTCCACACAATCTCACAATCAAACTGAGGGCCCTGGATCTGTGAGGCACCGGTCGAATGAGTATGAGTTTTCCTCTGAGTGTGTAATACCACACCATGACATTGCATGAGCAGCAGTTTGAAAAGATGTGGCTGGCTGGCTTCATGAGTCCCTGAGCAAACACATGTTGCCTTCACCCTCCCTGGTTGGTACCTTCGTCTGAATGAGTAGACTAGAGTAATTTATTAATCCCCAAAAGGAAATTTCAGCCACAAGTGCCTCAGGGGGGACTAGGACTTAACAAAAGCGTAGCACAAAACTTCAACAATCAACTCACAAAACACTGAAAAACACAAATGTAAAAGAGTGAAAATACCTTACACTGACATAATTCATTACAGACTGACTGAAAACTCTGTGCAGCTTAACTTTAGAAAAAAATATTGCAGGTCGTCAGGATAAATACTGTTAGATGTGTGATGAGCAGTTGTAAAGGGGAGAGATGCCTAATGGGTGGGAATTGGCCATGACTAAATTATGGAGTAATATTAATATGGAAAATTAAATTTGAAAGAAACTAATGTGTTAAAAATTAAAAAGACAAAACAAAGATAAAAATATGTTCTGTTACTAGCAGTGCTTCAAATATGCTGAAGATTGTGGTTCTATCTAACTCTGCTCTTCAACTGACTTATAACATGCAAAATCACCTGATTATTAGCAAATCAAATTATAACTATTCACAGAAAAATAGAAAAAACAGCAATATAATGACGTGAAATTCTGTGGTATTTGGAAGAAAATGTACTGTTAAACTAAGAATTTCTCAATCAGTGAATCCAGAGCTGACGGTAATTACCAGCGTCAGATAAATCAAAGATAATTCTCAGAGCATGAATAAAGAGATGACATCAGGAGGTCATGCTCAATTTGTAGATAAAACCCTCTGCAATTTCCTTTTTGTACTTCTCTTGTCTGGACCCAGGCACATTAACTGTGGTGGAAACTGTTAAGAACTGAACCTGAAATTACAGCATGCTTTATATTAGGTGTAGGAAAAGCAGCACAGAGCTTCTGTATCCACCTACATGCTCTATTCTCACATTTAAACTATGAGTCATGATTTTTTTTTATTTAACTACATTTAACACGTTAAAAATGCACATTCTTAAACATGCTTTAGGGCAGATTTATCTGAACATGGCTAAACAAGTGCAAGAAATTAAAACTTTCTTGCTGTTAACATTAGTCACAGATTAACTCAGTCACGTAAATAATCATCACATCACACTTCTACACATCACACATCAGTTTTTTCTGAGTCTATACACTCTGACATAACCAGGTCCTGTGTAGCTCTTTTATATTCTCGCCAATAGACACCAGACATTTTTCATTCATAGTTAAACAATTCTTAACGCCTCCATTACATACTTGTCATGATTGAACAAGACGCCAGCCAGACAAGAAAATGTATGATCTCATGATCTCACCAGATATTAGTGCCTGAGGTTAGCTATCACTTTATAGCTGTCAGTTAGGTTTTCTCTCAGCTAGGACTGGGCTTGGCATCTACAGCATGATCCAGAGCCTGTAGTGTAAGCACGACCGCTAAGAGAGTACTTTAATACAACCACATGATTACAGAATGATAAACAGATCACAGCAATTTGAAAAGATTTCAATTATGGAAAACAACAGTGATTACACAATGAAACATCTGCTTCTTCATCTGCTCAGTGGTACACATCTGCAACATGACTAAAGAGGCCAAATTTATTTCCTTGAAACTGAATGCCTCAAGTTGTTCACAATCATGACCTTGTGACAGGGTGATGAGGAAGCAGAAACTTGTTCTGAAACATTATAATCAAATGTCACCTTCTATTAGATAGAGAGGCGGTTGTCATGGCACTTGTTGCATGCTTGCTGTCAAGCACAACCCGCTCCAGTCAGGGACATTCACAAGTGACTAGTGGAAAGATGAATACAATAAATGCAAAGTCACAAAGAACCTGATCAGTAACATTCTCAAGTGTATACACAGACACACACGCATGCACACTCTCACACATGCACGTGCACACACATACTCACATATACACCCACGCACAGACACACTCACGCACACACATGCATACACCCAGTCATTGCTCTTCAGCTGAGACTTGGGTTACAGGTTGTATCTGTTCTCAGTACTGATCTTTTATAAATGAGCTCTCTCTGGAGCAGCCATGTGGGCAGAAAACAAGCAAACTCCTCAACTCCAGAATGACTGAGAAGAAAAAGAAAGACACAAGCAGTCGAAAAGTCAAAGCATATAAACATTCACAAATTTGACCAAGTGTGTGTCTTCACCAAACTGTTGCCACAGAGCTAGAAATACACAATTGTCTAGAAGATTTTCTTTCACTGGGACCAGGCTGTGTTGGGGAAACAGCAAAGAGGGAACAACTCAATATTAATGCACATAGTTTTGGAAGAAGAAGTCATTAAGGATCCTGCATTTTTTGGCCATACAGTGTCCACAGGTGGGAACAGAAAATATGTCAATTCAACAATATAATTCAATTCAAATTTATTTGTATAGCGCTTTTAACAATGGACTTTGTCTCAAAGCAGCTTTACAGAACATAAGAAACATAATGCAAAAAGTTTAATATTATACAAAGATTAATATTATACAAAAATTCAAGATTAATATTAGTCTTATATTTAAAAGTGTTTGTATTGATCCCCAATGAGCAAGTCTGCAGTGACTGAGGCAACTGTGGTGAGGAAAAACTCCCTCAGATGGAAGAGGAAGAAACCTTGAGAGGAACCAGACTCAAAGGTGTGAATATAAATTTAAGATAAAAAATTCAAGTAAACCCAGCATCAGACCAATATTTGTCCTGACCCTCAGTACATGATCAGTACATCTCTAATGCTGGAAGGTCATTATATGTGTCACTGCTAAGTAAAACATGGAATGGAATGTATACTAAGGACACGAAGAAGTTTAAGATCGTGTAAAGAGAATGGGTTTCAAGCATTAGCTTCTATACGTCCATATCACTTTAACAGCCAATCATTTCCAAAGATGAGGCATACTACTAGCTTTCACCATCAGACACATAAATTGTCAGTGACTGGGATTTAATTGCAGTTTGCCTGTGCTCTCAGTCACAGGTCAACAGTGCTGCAGAAGTGTGTGATGTGTTCCTTCTAATGAAGCCATTCTCCACTCAGCCATGCGGGCAAATTGAACTGCCAGAGTGCAGCGTCATCGTTTGCTATATTCACCCAGGATGGTCCCTCAGAGAGCTCCTCTCCACCTGAGAGAACAAACACACACACACACACACACACACACCAGTCTCATGCCCTTCCTCCCTGCTGAACAGTTACTACCCCAGAGGTGAAGTGACTAATATGAAACATTAGTACTGATGCCAACAATCTGTTCCAGGTGAGGAAGCACAAAGCCGTGCAGGAGCGAGAAACAGTGACACTGTCTGAGACATGACTAAAGGACAGCATTCACAAGGGCAGAAATACAGAACAGAAGCATTGTTATAATGCAAGTGCTAACATGAATTCTCAACTGAATGACTAGTGATGAAAACTGTAACCATAAGTAGTCACCAGCATATGTTAGAGCTGGCCTTTAAAGAACTACTAGTCCAGTTTGACACCAGTCCATCCAGATATACTTAATTCATTTTCATTTTTTACCCTTTTTATCCTTCTCAGTCCTTTCCATCTGCTTCATGGCTGATCTGGTGTGCATGCGTGTGTGTGTGTGTGTGTGTGTGTGTCTGCCTCAGTCACACAGGCTCAAACTACAAGCTGACATTTCAGCAGGTGCTGATTATTCATAAGCAAACACACTGCTTAGCCTTTCCTTTGTCCCGTCACACACTCAGATGATTCATGCACTGCCTGGAATCAGCTCCATATACATAGCATAAATAAATAAGCCTAAAAGCTCTGCTTCTCTATGAATTATTCACAACTTTCCAGACCCAATATTTTCCTCTAATCACATATGTTTTTTTATCTTAGTAAGAAAAAAAATGACTCCAATTGCGGTCCAATTCTCTTCTGTCCAGTTTCAATGCACAATTATAGATTGTCTAAATATATAAATAAGGTTCATATGTCTTTTGCAATACTTTTATTATACTGAGGCACATTGCTAGTTTATGGTCTTTAAGCAAAAGAACTCATACAGAACTCAAACACATCAAACATTTAATGTCTGATGTACAGAACTCTAATGGAACACTGATACAAAATCTTTTTAAAGGATGTTTAATCTGCAATATAATATACAATCTTAATATACCAGTGGATCTGATACAGACTGATAACTGTTCTAAGATCTTTCTTCGTGCCTCCACCCATCGGAACTTGAATATCACACCTCAATGCAAATTCTTCTGCATTTAATATGTTATTCACTGCATAGCTTACAATTTATAATGGAACAAAGCAGCTCCATGGACAAAGTGCATTTCTATTCTCTCAAAGTGCTTTAACTGTACAAATCCTGAAAAAATCAATAAGTCATTTTCTTCTTTACAGATAACACACCACTCTACAGATAATCAGATTCTACAGACTCTACAGATAATCCACTCTCAATGACATGCATATTCATCTTTATAAAGGACATGTGGTCTTCAGTTCAGAATTTATATTGTAATGAAATTCTTAGTTGACTTTTTATTTTAAACATCTTTTATCAAAACATTGGTTTGGATAAAAATGTTCCTAAATAACTCACAATGCAGTCGGACTACATGCTGTTTAGTCCTTGTTCTATCTCTATCTAAATATACACTGCACTCTAATAAAGGGTGCTAATGACACTGTCAGCCCCATCCCGCTCATCATCTCACCTTACGGGGCTAAACCTGTGAACCCAATTAGTAAAACCTGATTATCACTTATGACCAGGTTACCATTTTTTCTCCTATTAATGGGATTATCACTGAGCTCACATAAACAATGTCCACCTGTCATGTCAGTGAGACACACAGCCACATCTTACAGGAATAATAAACATATAAATAAGAAACAGAAAACCAAGCACATCACAAATTAAATTAACAATAAGCATATGTAATGTGTGTCCAGTTGCAGGTTTTTCTTGACTCTAGAGACATTTGTAATTAAAGTATTATAATACTAATTCGAATCCTGTCTGTAAATAAAGGTTACAGACAAGACATGAATTTCTCTCACACAGATCAAATGGTGTGTGACAGCAGAATTAGGTAACAGTAATATAAAGTTCTGAAATAGGATCAGTGCCTAAGACTCTATAACACATAATCATTTAAACTTCAGAACATGAGGAGCTTGCATTCAGTGTTTATATAGACCAAAGAATGGACAAGGCCTCCACAGGACAAAGATAGCTGTAGTCTTATGATGTCCTGCAAAGGCTCAAAGATGAAAATATAAGACCAGTACAAAAATAACAAGCACTAAAATACAGGTCAACACTTTCAGGTCACATCTCACGTTCACGCCGTTGGTCTAAGAAGCAGATTTACAGGACAGACAGTTCTGAGCTAATGAGGTTCTGCCAAAATGTACATGCTACTGTGGAATGCTCTGAATTACTGTATTGAATGTAAAACTAGAATTTTAAATGTCCATTTCTGCAATAATTTACTGAGATCTTGTAAGCTCATAACACTGATCCGTTCTCCATAGCCCAACCTACAGTACAGAGCAGCTTCAATAGACAGTGTGAAGCTAAATTCAGTGTGTGGGTTCTGCTAGAGTTTGATGTTGTGCAATTTTCAGAGCTAACAATAAAAAAAAAATCAGACCTGTGTGAAACAGGACAATATCCAAAAAAAAATAAAGTAGGCTGATCAGTGAGTCATTGCAGATTAAATACTGGAAAAAAGATTTTTCCTGAAGAAAACACTGAGGAAAATACACAGTCTAAACAACCTGGTGTTGCTAGTGTTTGCTAGGTTGTTGATATGGTTACATCAGGGGTTTCTCAGTGGTTGCTATGGAACGTTACATGGTGGCTAGATGGTTGGTAATATGGCTTTAATTGGTTGCTATGGATGGACCAACTCCTTTACCAACTGCAGACTCTAAGGTAAGGTTAGAAAAAGCCCAAAAATAATCCATGTTGTTTTATTAAAACATATACATATACCTTTTTAAACATTATTATAAATAATATAGTAATGTATATTATTAGAAGAAAAACTCCTTCAGTGTTAGGCAATGTTTTACACAATTCAGCTGTACATAATTCTAAAAGTTTTTCCATGTCAACTCATGTTATGAATCATACACTGATTCGTGCATTGAATGTATGCATTGTACATCACACTGATAGAGAGCTGATTTGAGGCTCTTACTTCCTGTACAGACTGTGTACTGAATATATTTCAGCAATAAGAAGTCACCCCACAGGATCAAACTGAAGTTAAGAGCCTTCATGGACACTGCAGTGTCTCAACACAGGACAGTCTCCATCATTACTGAGGGTTAAAAGTCAAGAGACACAAACAATGATGAACACAACCGCTGTCATTAAAGTCTGTGCCAAAATTATCTAGCATTTTCTCTCAAAAAGAAATATGTTTAATAAGAAAATATAAGAAAACAATATGTAAGAAATGAAATGACTACAAGTAATAATGTCTTATTGAGCTTTATCTTCATTATTCTTTCGGAATATATGGAATTGTCACTCACAGCTGGGAGATTAATCTATAAACTGATTAACGATTTGTTATAACAAAATGTTATAACATTTTTCAACCAATCAATATTTTCACCTCTAGCATCAAACATTAAGATTATATTTTCTAGGAAACAATCTAGAATCATGTCAGTAAGTATAATTTACCCTTTAAGACATAAATCCAATACAAGGAAGATGACCTCATGTTTACTTTATCCAAGTTACCGTAGGAATTTAAAGCACAGGCATTTGTGTTCAATCAAAGTGCCACTGGCTTGTTTGAGAAGCCTATACAGATAAAACTAGCTGATTTTTTGTACATCAAGTCTACATCATTCACAGTAGTCAAACAATATCCCAAGAGACGGTACACAGTCCTTTCCAGTGTAAAGAATTCTTGTATAATTTATGTCTGCAATGAAGACCAACATGATAAAGAGCATCTTTGGCCATAACATGCCTACTTAACAATGCCAGCTGCCTATTATTCAGCTCTGATTAGTAATCTTGGGGCAAGATTTAGCTTTATAACAAAGCCCACTAAGGGTATGTTTGCTGGATGCTCAATTCTGCAACAGCTGGAGATCACATCACTTGAATTGCTGAAGCCTGTTCTGGCTCCTTATCCTGGAGACACAACAGTGGCTAGTGAGAATGATGAAAGTGCAAATGTGTTCTTTGCAGATGCATGGCTGTAGCAATTGCTCTGCAGGGGTTGCTGGGATTGTGTTGTTCACCAATCTCTCTTTTCTGTTGGACTCTTGTTTGCTAAGTGCCAGTAAAAAAAAAACCCAACAGCTGTCCAAACTTCACAGCCAGTTCTAGCAAAGTGCAGCTCATGTGGACCTCACTGCTCCAAAAGGGATATATTTACTTGCCCACTCATAAGTAATAAAGTACCATGAGAAATCAGTTTCTTTCATGCTGAACAAATCTTATCTGAGAAGTTGCCAGAAAATAAGTAAGGCATTCAGCTCAAGTGAGCAGGGTGGGATTTATTTACTTACTGAGCCCAAACACATTCATTAAAACTGTCTACCTGTACAGTTCAGTCCAACTGATGATGAGCATGCATGCAACATGTAAAGCAGTTTGTGTATCTGCACTCAGTATCTTTGTTTGTTGTGGATGACCTATCTGTACATTCCCTGCTTAATGCTCTCTTGGTGCCGTGAATTAGTGTTCACTTCTTTAAACACAAAATTATGAAGCGTTACAACCTGGAACTGAAAGAGACTTATATACAGTAATTATGTGCAAACATTTCCCCCCAGTTAAACAAAGCATCCCACCATGAATCATTTTCCACCCAACCATCAGATGCCCACCAGGAGGCCTCCTAATGCAGATGGAGATTCAAGCCCAAAGAATCAGCCGCAGCAAAAGAACAAATAAACTACTCACCAGAAATGGCATCATCAGATCGGCAAAATAAACAAATGCTGCTCCCAGGACAAAACCAATAGCAACAGGGAAGAATGCAAATGACCCATATTTCCCAGACTCTTCAGCCATTTCAATAGCAGGAGCCAGTAGTGACCAGTATGAGGCCGCCAACATCACCTATGGATGAGAAGTAAAATATATTGAAATAAATAAATAAATAAAAAAAATCAATACCCAATAAAATCTGACCATTAGCTCACTAATCAATTTTAAATCCCAAACCTCTCACTATGCTTGTGCAACATAATGATTTTTTTTTTTTGTTTAATACAGATTAAATTTAAACAGTTCACAAGAAAGGCAAAATTTTTATTAATATTGCACCTCTCACCATAACAGAATGCACCACACACTAATAAGAAACTAGGAGATGTCTTTGAGATGTTATGAGAAAATAAAAACCTGTTCTCATTTAAGGCTTTTTGAGGAGTGGGAGTCTTTACAGTATTGGTAAAGTTTAGTAAAAATATAGACAGGGGAGCCAGGTGTCTGACATGGAAAAGCCAATCCATCTGGAAACACTGCATGTTTTAAATTGTATAGCTTACACAACATCCAATATATTATAGTATGATGCTTATTGGATTTCAAGAAAAACAATAAAGGTGCCTGGATTTTAGCCCAACAGTTGGGTTATACAGATCTTTATCTGATATATTTTGCATTCCTAGAAAAAGAAAGGAAACAAGCTTTATATTATTAGCATTATTATTACCAGCCACACTAAATTGTTTAAAGACTATAAACAACAATAAAAGTTCTGGTGACTGAATGAAAATAGAAAATGCAACATTTTTATATGCAACCATTTTCACATTCAACATGCAAACATTTTAATTCAACCACTAAATACATACACCATAATTATTCAGTTTTTATAACTCATCAATTCTCAGGTGTTCTTTATCGTCTTTCCTGCGAGAGATGAGAACCAAAAGGAGACCGGCTGAACATTTTGTTCAATGTGCAGTGAGGGGAGAAAAAGGAAGAGACGGTATAAAATCCTGTCAGATGGACACCTCAGGATCTATGTTTAAAGAAACACTGGATTTGGTTTATACATTTGGTCTAATTTATCACACTACAGGCACAACATCCAAGAGAAGCATAAAGAAGCACTCCACACTTTCTCTCCAGTCCAACTCCCTCTGGCAAAGGATGATCAAAGATGTGTTCATTTGTCCCTGAAACCTTTCATTAATGAAAGCACAGGACCAAAAGGAGACACCAGCACTACATCTCACTCAAAACCATACCCTTTCCTTACAAAAAACACCCACAAATGGACTAATACATAAAGAACCTTCAAAAAAAAAAAAACACACCTGATGTGAAGACAAGAAAAGGTGAAAGAAAACTAAAGCTTCACTAAAATGAACATTTTGCAGTACAAGTGCATTGTTATTCAACAACAATCACCATATCTGCTTATCTCCCAATAGAGCAAAATGGCCCCTACACCCCTGAGGCTCCTTTTTAATTTTATTATTCACACATGATCAATTAGAACTGATCAATTCTAGAACTGTACACCGAACAGCATGAAATTTCTGTTCTACTTCTGAGAATCTGTTCAAGATAATTTACTTATACTAGATGTGTTGAGTGGGGATGTGTGAAGTTTGGGCGTGTTGAGTGGGAACAGGTTCAACTGCAATGTGTTGAATTGGAAAGTGCTGAACAGAGATGTGTGGAGCGAAGAAGTGTTGAGTGGGGATAAATATTATTACACCTAGTTTGGAAGATGTGGGAGTTTTTGTGGGAGCAATTTTTTTATTTTCTACTTTCTTTGGCAGGTAGATTAGCACCTCCTGGTACAAACATATGTCAGCCCAGAAAAAGTTATAGTTATTTAAGTTGTCTACCACAATATATTCAAGTTGAAACTACACTGTTCAAAAAATAAATAAGGGAAACTTCAGGGACTTCAATCTGTCCAGTTAGGAAGTGATTGTGAATCAGTTTCATCTGTTTTGGTACAAATGAAAGTGGCAACAGGTGCACTGGAGAGGCAACAGCAAGACACCCCCCCAGACCTTGTGCTGGTACAGTGGATGGATGCATGGCAATGCCCAACCTCATGTGGCAAGAGTATATAGGCAGTTTCTGGATGACTCACTTGACTGTCACTCAATCTCCCAATAACTGAATCCAACTAAGAACCTCTGTGAAGTTATGTCATCATCCAAAGTCACAATGTAGTGCCACAGACTGTCCAGGAGGAAATACCTCAAAGATATGACTTTAGCTTTAATTTAAAGACATTTACATCTAAATTAGTTAAATAGTATAAGAATTACTTCCCCCCCAACAAGTAAACAAAGGTCTAAAGAACTTAATTAAGCAATTAATTATGAGATATAGCTTTAGTATGGCTGGAGACTTATGGCCAATAATAAAAACTTTAAAAGCCCTGAGTGCTTCAAAAACAGATGTTTAAAACTTGTCATTTTCCTCCCTCGATTAAAGATTAATAGCACTTTTTCTGCCCACAGTAAGTCTAGTGTTGCATTCAGCTCACAGTTAAACAGAGTTAAGGACGCCATGCCAACAGCATTCCATAAGTCACTTAACTGAATAAATCATTCACATCATTCTCACATTGTACCCAGAAAACACTATTTATAACTGCTCCAAAACCTAGACCAACACGGCATCTCTTCTTTAGATTTCCATCTGTATCCTGGTGGGCATAAAAGGGTTAAAATTCCTAGCAACTGCAATATTGTAAACACTTTGGTCAATATGGCAGAACCTTACAGGAGGTTTGGTTTCTCTGCTCTTCCTTTTGCTCCATCAGGTCACAAAAACACTCACACTCACAGGGTTTGAAGGCTACATGTGTCCATGAACAAATGAAAGTGTAATATAAACATGGGTTTATGGGTATAAACAAGATTAAATAAGTATTTGTAACAAATGCCTTTTGCCAAAAGAACATCTGGATAAAAGAATAATGTAAAATGAAATTAACCACAACACACGTTAGAATGTGTTAGAACAACAAGCGTTAGAAGCACAGCACTAAATCTAACAGCCCTGATTGGAGGCTGTGTGTCAGAGTTTATAGAAGCTGCAGGATCGTGTTTAACAGAGAACACATCATACAGGTCTGTGCTCTTAACTGCAAACTTCAGGCACTTTTGGGGGTCTTACTCATGAAAGGGGGTAAAACTCATGAAACTCGGCAGCCAGGTTGGAATCTGCGGCCATTAGGATGTCAGTGAGGCTCAGCCCTGGCCGTGGCACACAGCGGATACAGCGCCCCCTGGAACAACCTGAAAAGTTTAGCTGTATAGCTCATACACACTTGCACATATACTTATAAAAATTGGTAGACATTTAGAGCTGAACCACTTTCATGCTGCATGTCATGGGTTGTAATCTACAGGAAGTGAGTTATTTAGATTTGTTTGAAAAGCACACCCAATGGTATTTGAAATACTCCTCCTAGGGAATTGATACAACCACCACCAAACCCAGGCTAATATGATCTCAAG
>JAOTRN010000053.1:19813872-19824447 GCA_028566695.1 Bagroides melapterus
CTATAAAAAATAGTCTATATATATAGTCTCTATATATATGACTATATATGACTAAATAGTCTCTATATATATGACTATATAAAAAACATTACGAACAATATCAAATATTGGCTCAATTGGCTGTCTTTGTGGAGTTTTATGGGGTCTTCTACATCCAAAAACATATTGAGAGATCAACTGACTCTGAGTTGCCCTTCTGAATGTGTGTGTGATGCACCGATGTCCCATCCAGGGGTTACACAGAAATGTATAATTTTAAGGACAGCTGTTCTATATGTTAAAAGAACATCCTCGCTCACACAGAGGAGGTGAAAATGTTGTTATTTTGCACTGATAATAAGCAACAGAAAAAGGCATTGGGAAAGAATATCTCCAGAGCAAAGGTAAAGGAGATTCAAAAGTAAGAAGACTCCAGTAGGTCAAAGATAGAGAAAAGATAGTCTCTCTGTGATGGTCCATTTTGATGAAGAGAAATTACCCAAAAGAATCAATGTATACATGAACTGTGTGGTCAGACCCTATATACCTCCACCTTTAAGGTGTTTTACATGTCAGAGATACAAGCATGTGGCAGCAGAATGCAGAGGAAAACAAACGTGCAAGATGTGGAGGAGGACATGGTTTTGGGAAATGTAAACAAGGAGTAGATCCTAAATGTTGTATTTGTGGGGAGAACATAGTGCTGGGTACGGGGGATGCAGATTGAGACAAAAAGCTTTGAAAGTACAAAAAATTAGAGTGGGAGAAGGATTAAACAATAGTGGAACAGGAAACAATAACAAAAGAATGAGAAAGTAACATCCTGGAAAATGAAAATCGATCAGGAAGAATCTGTGAAAGACTTGGTGGAGATAGTGTCATTTGTAGCGTTTATAGTGGAAGTGGTTAACTGCTCAGCTCAAACGGATAGTTGAACAGAGAGAATTAAAATCATAATGAGGGCAGCTGAAAAATATTTGGATATAGATGGAATTAATGCCGAAATAATAAACGAAAGATTAAAGGCACCAGTAGGAAACTCTCAGACAACATGTGGTGGCTCATAATGGTTTTCTAATATTGCAATAGAATGCAAGAAGCTTGATAGCCAACGGACAGGAATTTAAGAATTACGTAATACAACAAGGTATATGCTTAGATATAATATGCGTTCAGGAATCCTGGTTGAATCCTTGTCTGAGCTTTTCACTGCAAGAATACATGGCTATGCGTAGGATGGACAGGGTGGAAATGGTGGGGGTATAGTTACTTTCATAAAACAAGGAATAGGATACAAGGTTGTTGAAGTTATTCAGGAAAAAGAGATTATGGTAATTGAAATATGGGAAGGATCAGAAAGTATAAAAATTGTAAACTTTTATAATCCATGTGAGAAAATTAATATAAGTAAATTGGAAAAAATAGAAGGGAATACTGGGAGAGGTATGAATGACAAGTCAGGCACCAGAATAGATATAGGAAGTGGAAACTATCCACAATAGACTTAACTCAGGTATCGGATAACTTAGCAAATAAGAGTTCTTGAAAAGTAATAACCCAAAAGTTGTTTTGGGTTATTACTTTTCAATAGGAAGTGACCATTTTCCAACATTATGTAAAATAGGGATTAATATTCAGAAAGAAGTGGTAGGTAGATTGTTATGGTGGGCATTTAAAAGGCAAACTGGGCAAAATTTAAGATTAGAAAAAGCCTCTGGAGGGGATATCAGTAGAAGTGGAAGATGTTGATAAATTCAACACAATCTGAGGCAATATGAAGAGCGGCAGAAGAATCAATAGGCAAAATGAAAACAGGAAAAAAAAAATAGTTCCATGATGGAATGAAGAGTGTAGTGAGGCTATTCAGGAATAAAACGCTAAAGAAAGTAAGAGGAAGTATAAATTTTAATGATTTAATTAACTATAAAAGAGCTCAAGCATCAGTGAGGTGGGTAATCAGAAGAGCAAAGAAGAAATATTGTATATATTTTGTTACAAAATTTTGTTTGGGGGAGATATTGAAATAAATGTGTGATGATTAGGATGATTAGGAAGATGAACAGGATTCAGAGAGAAAGTGGTATACAAGTGATAACAGACAGAGGATAGTCTGCAGTTACAGACAGCGATAAAATAGAAGTATTAGCGGAAAGGTGCATAGCAACGACTGAGGAAATGAAGAGACATAGAAGAGGTAAAAGATTTCTTGTTTAATAGGACGATACAAGAAAGAATTGGAAATATATATACTCACAAATGTACTCATTTGAAAATGGAACTCCCCAAGGTAGCATATGTAGTCCAATACTGTTTAATATCATGATAAATGATAAATACTCTCAAATTGATAAGGGAACAGGAAGAGTATTGTACGCAGATGATGGCAGATAAACTTGGTATGCAGTCACTAAAGGATCCAGAGGTAAACAGTAAAGTTAGATTGGTGTTTGATTGGTGTTAAAATGAAAAAGAGGTGGCAAAATATATGGGATAATGGAAGAACAGGGAGGCATCTATACAGAACACAAGGAAATGTGGGGATGGAAAGGAAAATTGACAATAACAGGGTGTGATTATGACATGATTATGTATAGTGCATACAAAACTAAATCAGAGTTTATACATTACATAGGGAAACATGAAACAGGTAATTGTGATAAATGTGGATCACCAGAAACAGTAAAGAAATTGGGTAAATTATTACTCAATAGAATCCAAGAAAAGTTATTGAATTATATGAAAGATATAATAGGATATAATAGGACGGATAAATAGGATTTTTTCCCCCTGCCCCTTCAATGTCTTCAACCATGACGCACCCATACTCCAATCCAGTGGATGGCGGAAAATGTACCATACAGCTGGTTTGCCAACCGCCATTTAAACAACAGAAGAAGACGACGAAAAGCGCCGCTCACAACCACCAAGGCAAGTCTCGTGAACGGTGTGATGATGCTGTATCGCGAGACTTTGGTTTCTGTTGGTGGCGGCCGAGGCCCCAGACCTGCTGTGGCCCATCCTGTTTAGCTAGCACTTATTTTTGACACTTGAATGAAAAGTGGTGAAAGCGGCCTCTTCGAAAACTTGTGGAATCATGGCTTCAGCACTGGAGCAGTTCGTGAACAATGTGCGGCAACTATCCGCTCAAGGTATGAATACAGCTCATGAACATACCAAAACAATCAAGGTTAGCAAAGTACTTAGTTAGTCCGCGTTATTCTTTCCACACCTGTATTCAGACAACACGCCTCCTGTGCCTCAACCTTCTGGGGCTCGTGCGCACACACTATAACTGTGATTGGGTCTTGGCCAGTCCATTCTGACATTCTCGAATCAGAATTGCGGAGGCGGGACCTGACGGTGCGTTAAATACGGGTGTAGAAAACACACAGCTAGCCTCTTTAGGTAACATGCTAGATGGGAAAAGCTGGTATTAGTTGACAGAACTTTAGCTAAGCATGCTTATGAGGTTCTTCCCTATAAATAAAATGCAATCATTACTATGTAAAATGGACAGTTATGTCCAGAAAAGGTCCATTTACATCACCGATGCACAACATCACTAGTTTCATATATGTCGCTAAATGACATAGCGAGCTGGTATCATTTAGCCACAACGTATCTAACGAATAACCTAACTAGCGAACGTAGCTAAATCATAATGTTCCTCACTGACAAAAAATACATGAATGGAATTTTGTGTAAAATCTGCTACGTGCAGTGTTTTCTATATAACGGAGTAAGTCTGTACAGGCCGTTGCTGCCCTCAGGAGTACACTGACTCTGGAGACTGGAAAACTGAGAAACCGCCTTTGATCATGTTCACACTCAGAATGAAACCGACCGTAAAACACCAAGCCAGGAGTTTTCTAGTTTTGTAGGCATTAAAAGCCGACAACACTGCAGCAGTGTCGCTCAGAGTCGGGAGGCGCTGATCACAAATAACATCAACAAACAGCTCATGTCTTTTAACACTCGTGTAGCATGGGCCAAGTGATGCGCTTCATCTGCACCGAATGACCTCGTAATTCTTTAGAAATACGTTTTTAAGAACAGCAGCAGTCCATAATAAAACAAGCAACAGTGTAAGAGTCTTCGTTTCACTGACACTTAGTGGGAAGAGCATATTTCCTCTACACATAGTGTTTTCTGAAAGTTCGTTAATCCTACCACGCAAACAAAAGAGAAATGAATGAATAATTTATATTAGTCATACAGAAACTGCCTGATATCATAACATTTAATATCTAAGATGTTTGTAGATTTTCTTTGTCACATGATAAACATTCGGTTTTTCCTCAGCTTTCTTTTTTTCTTTCTTTATTTTTTATTTCATTAAATCACTGCTTCACACCCCAAAACTCTATTTATGAGGTAACTGCTTCAGATCAGCTGTCTGCATAATTTTTTTTTATTTTTTTTATTATTTTTTTTTTTATTAGCTGTAAAGTTTTGCTCCTTGTCTGTTTGTTCTCTGCTTTAGGCCAGATGACTCAGCTGTGTGAGCTGATCAATAAAAGCGGAGAGCTGCTTGCAAAGAACCTCTCCCACCTGGACACTGTGTTAGGAGCTTTGGACATCCAGGAGCACTCGCTCGGCGTGTTAGCTGTGCTGTGAGTCTGCACATCACCCTCAGACATGCTTTTAGGATTCATTGTTGGATAGAAAAGCAATTGCATTGCAGGGAAAACATGAAGCACAAAGAAATGGTATGCAACAAGAGGACTACTTGCCACATTGAACAGCGTTTTTACATCACCCTTGCATCTGATGACCTCTTCAGAGAAAAACAGTAAACAGGGATTTTTGTTACACTGATTTACGATCAGAAGTGAATGCAATTGCTAGTTGTTTTGCATTTCACAGTAATCAGTGTGTTGAAGCAAACCTACACTGAAATGCAATCGCAGTCCTAAGCCACAACAGTTAGAGGTGTGACATCAGCAGCATTGTGGTCAATACTAAAATACAATGACTAAAATCCTTCAAGCTCACACTAGGACCAGTGGAGCTATGCTGTTAAATTTCAGTGAGGAGTAGGTTTACCATTTATCACTGAAGTCCATTTTAAACAGATGTTTCAGTAATAATCCTGAAAAACTTGAGGTCCCTTCTTTGAATTCAGTTGAGCTTAGAACTGTGATTAGACAGTGTGTGCATTTCATTGTAGCACTGCTGCCACACACTGATAAAAGAAAACTGCAGTGCAACAGGGAATTACATTAACTTCTGAGGCTAAATCAGTGTTTAAATGATTGTTTTCCCTCATAGATAAAGCAATGTAAAAAAGGAATTAGATAAAAATAAACAGATTTTTTTTGTGGGATGTCCTCATGTCACAGTAAAAAAAAAATCAGATTCCTTTCAGAATGCGAAGGCTTTTTGATCTAGAAATCTTGGCCATACATACACAGGCATTTAATAACAGATTGATGATTTTAGCTTCAACATGGCATCAGCTGCTTCTGAATTAGTAACTGCCTTGTTTTTCTAGCTTACTGCATCATACATGACAGAAACTGCAGAGCAATTATGTCCGATATGCTGAACACAGTTATGCAAAAGTAAAGAAGCAACTTTAAGGCATACATTACACAACCAAATGAATGTGCACCCTGACCATCAAACTGTAGTAGGCTGTAGTGATTTTATTCATTTACCTACAAGAGCATCAGTAGGATCAGACACTGATGTTGGGTGAGGAGACCTCACCCAAGGGTGCAGTCGGTGTTCCAGTTCATCCCACAGGTGTTCAGTTGAGTTGAGTCAGGACTCTTTGCAGGACATTCGAGTACTCCAAGCTTAACACACCATGTCGTAATGGCACTCTGTTTATGTACAGAAACATTGTCATGCTGGAACAGTTTTGGGTCTCTTACATGCACATAACAATGCAGCATACTAAGAAATTCTGTACAATTATGTGCTTCCAAAAGTTTGGGGAAAATCCACATATGTGTGGTGTGATGGTCATGTGTGGAATGTGGTGGCCTCATGAGTTCAAATCCCAGGTCCACCTTGCAATCACTGCTGAGCCCATAAGCAAGGCCCTTAACCCTCAATTGCGAAGTTGTATAAAAATGAGATAAAGTATGAGTGGATAAGAGGTGTTCACAAGCCTTTGGCCATATAAGATGTGTGATTACTATTCTGATGATTCAAAATCAAACACACATTTTCAATAATAAACCTGGTTGCTAAGTCTTTAGAGTATAGAAATTGTTGTTTTGGTGTTGGTTAATTCCTCTGTGCTGTGGCCTGCTGGATTTTTCATGTTATCTTTTTCATTTTAGATTTGTGAAGTTCTCCATGCCCAACATCCCTGACTTTGAGACATTGTTCTCTCAAGTCCAGCTCTTCATCAGTACTTGCAACGGAGAACACATTCGATACGCAACAGACACTTGTGAGTTTATAGTATTCTGCAGTCTTCATGCTTTCTATGAGATAATCGGCAAAAAGTGTGCGTTTTTTTCCCTAGTAATGAAGCCACTTTTTCCAGGTTTTTGTTAGATACATTCACATTGCTGTTCAGAAATAAACTCAAACTTCATGTCACTAGAAAATTTGTGTCCTAAAAAGTAATATTTCTTTGTCTTCCTGTTTTTCAGTTGCTGGGCTTTGCCATCAGTTGACTAATGCCCTAGTGGAACGGAAACAGGTAAAGGTTTTTAACACCCCATGTTGCTAACAAAAACAATTATAAACTGATCAAAGATATAACATGTTAATAAAAAATGTAATTGTTGGAAAACTGGTGTGTCTTAAAACAGTAATACACATTGGTTTTAATAACCGAAGCTATTTTGTTTGCTTTCACAGCCGTTACGTGGGATAAGTATACTCAAACAAGCAATAGATAAAATGCAGATGAACACAAACCAGCTTACCTCAGTGCATGCAGATCTGTGTCAGGTGGGTCCTAACAGCAGGACTGAGAAAGAATCCACATTTTCACTTTCTCTAATGCATGACAGAATAGCACCATGCCAGATGAAGTGTAATAAATCTGACAGTATCAGAAAGAAATTGACTGCTAATTGTTCATCTCACCAGCTTTGCCTGCTAGCAAAATGCTTCAAGCCTGCAGTTCCTTTCCTGGAGTTGGACATGATGGACATCTGCAAAGAGAACGGAGCATATGATGCAAAGCACTTTTTGTGTTATTACTATTACGGTGGCATGATCTACACGGGTTTGAAGAACTTTGAGCGAGCACTGTATTTCTTTGAGCAGGTACTGAGCAAGGGCTGTTCTCTATTTCAAATATTGTAACTCACTGGATATTACAGACATCTGTCTCTACACTATATTTGTTTGGAAAGGACAGATCTATAGTCTCGTACTGTGTTTTTCTCACTCCTCAGTGAAAACACTAGTTGATTTCAAATGTCTTTCACTCTCTCTGGCTTTAGGTAGTTAGAATCATTACAATGAGATTTTTTATTGTCTGATATGGTACATTAATATGTCAGAATGTAAACACAGACCTCTTTTTCTTTTTCCCTTAGGCTATAACCACTCCAGCTATGGCAGTCTCTCACATCATGCTTGAGGCTTATAAGAAGTATATTCTTGTCTCTCTCATTCTCCATGGCAAGGTGCAGCAGCTTCCCAAATACACATCACAGATTGTGGGCAGGTTCATTAAGGTGAGGCTATAAACTGAAGCATGGGTGTATATGTTGCTGTTCCTCTTCATAGAGTTAGCAACACTTTGATAAGCCCTACTTGGCTGGGCTTAAAAAAGAATACATGAAGTAATGACCTCTTTTCCAAGCCTGTGATTTCTGTTTGTTATTACTGACACAAATCTTTACCTGAAACAAAGTTCACTTTCATAATTGGGCCTATTTTTCACTCTTTTAGCTATTTTGTGTGTAATTGTTTGCTCACTTTGAAAGAAACTCTGTTAGAGATAGCCGTAGCGGTCAGTTCAAATGATGGCCAGAACAAACAGGATGCAGCCAAAGTGTTTTATTCCACCGGTGCAAGGTGAAAACACCCACAATTATATAGGCAGAGTTTCCCAGCTCGTCACATGCACGCCGATATCATACGACTGGCCATTTAAAAAAAAAAAAGTTCACGCCTCCCCTTTTATGGCATCATTCTCATGACGTCAGAGCAGTTCTATGCTCACCAAGAAAAAAACAAAACCCCACAAAACACAGTACACATAATATAAACTTCCTGCAGTACACATAACCAATAAATGTCACCAAAATAGATAATTTGTAAGTTATAACTAATAATAATACAATATCATATCAAACCAAAAACATACACAGTCAACTCCCACAATCATACCCATACTACCCCACACACACAATACCAGTCTTTTCAGATGTAATCAGTGCCGGCACAAAGACTGTGTAGTGCAACGTGTGTCATGTATGTACATGATATGAATAAGTGAACACTTACAGTCACAGGGTCACATTGTGACAAACTCAAAAACTCAAATTTTCTGCCTGATTTACATTTCGGTTTTGGAAATGCTGATTTTCTTCACACTTTTGCACTTGCTGATTAGCCATAAAAGTTCAAAGTATTTTCCTGACACAGCTAGTTTGCATTTAGTGACGCCTACAAATCTAAGTATGAGTGCATTGACGGCTGTGAGCACAAAGAGAACGATGAAAGTAAAGGCTGAAAGGCAGAACTAAAAGTTTTATTGATTCATTTCTATGGTAGTAAAATATTTATCAGTCCCACAGCACATGAACGGGTCAAATTCTAGAGAAAGGTTTTACAGAAAACCCGGATTAGATTTAAATAAATTGAGACATGAAAATAGTATGACTTTGAAAAGAAAGAGAAAGAAAGATCTCTGCAACCAGGTGATAATGCTCATTAAGCACTATTGGAGGTTGGGGCTTGGTTGACATTCCCACATGATGTTCTTATGAGTTTAAAGAAGCATATAAGCAACTGATTTATAAGGCAGCTCCTCGGAAGAAACGCGTATCATCCAAGTGCAGACAGGCTGCCTTGTCCTTCATGTACAGTATATGGTGAGGTTTTTCCATATTTATATTTTTTTAGTAATTTATGGGTTTTTGGTGACTCACTTCTTTTCCATAAAATATAAAAATTCTGAAGAACAATTGAGAAAAGATGAGCTTTGTATCATCCTGTGTGATATTTGTTCTGTTTTAGTTTATTTACCAAACCCACCTATTTTCTTCATTTTTTTTTATCTAGGAAACATTTAACAGTCCCTAATTTGCACTATGGTGTTTGTTTTTGTAGCCCCTCAGTAATGTTTACCACGAGTTGGCGCAAGTGTACTCCACCAATAACCCTGCTGAGCTGCGCAGCCTCGTTAACAAGCACAGCGAAACCTTCACACGTGACAATAACATGGGCCTGGTCAAACAGTGCCTCTCCTCACTCTACAAGAAGAACATCCAGAGGCTAACCAAGGTCTTGTATCACTATCACACTGTCAGTGGGGAAAAATGGATGAAAATGTTTTACCTACTTGGCCACCAGATATATTTATACAGAGATATACTTGTACTTTAGCAGGATTTCAAATAAACACAATGATCAGAATTGGTTCTGATTGTATTGATTTGGACACAATGCCTTTCCCTGTGATGCAGACGTTCCTGACGTTGTCTTTACAAGACATGGCAAGTCGAGTTCAGCTCTCAGGGCCTCAGGAAGCAGAGAAATACGTCCTGCACATGGTGAGTCAGCAACACCACCTCCATCATAATATGTACTGTACACCTTATGTTTAATTAACAAGCACTGCTGCTGGAATTGACTACACCTAGCAAGACCTGAGTGAAAATACCACTTTAACATACCATAAACCTTTCATAGTAAAAACCAGTTAACAGCATTTAACTGTAAAACATCAATCTTTAAAGAAAATTGGCAAATATTATGACTCAATATATTGTACATTTTGATCAACTCACCACTTTACTTCAACAGTTAATATTTACCATGTTACTCCTGATCACTCTGTTAAACAACTAGGCATTAAACAACAATAAGAAATAGTAAATACTTAAACTTTTATGTGTTTACCTCTAAATGGATGCTTACAGTTTTTGGATGTTCGTTCTACAGTGTACTGTAGTAAACAGCATTGTGTGAACCAGTTTTCAACTTTTCTGACCATCAACCAATGCCATTTTGGAGGAGACTATCAGTTTAACTTTGTGTAAACATAACCAAAAACATAACAATATAGCTGCAAGCAGCGATGACGGGCCCAAGCCCGTGTACCATCGCCACCCAGGTGCACCAGAGAACATGTCCATGTACTAAGCTTTGCATTCAATCACTTATGCAACAAACTGATGCCTAAATGTTTTGGGGGCAAAGATTATTTACATGAAACCAGTCTCGTATATTGTGATCAACATGACAAATTACTGGTAATGTAGGAAACAGCAGGAATAGAATAGAATAGAACTGAGAATTCTCGTTCTAAATTACAGCCTACAGTACATGCAGTTATTAAACTACAGTTGTATACAGAAGCTACTTCCTGTTTTGTTATATACGCCATAAGTTTAAGGGCTCCTCACGGCTGAACCATATTAGATATCAAAAATTCCTTCGCAATTTAGC
>JAOTRN010000053.1:19853124-19872852 GCA_028566695.1 Bagroides melapterus
TGTCTGTCTGTCTGTCTGTCCTTGTGTGCGTCCGTGTGTGTCTGTCTGTCTATCCTTGTGTGCGTCTGTCTGTCTGTGCATCTGTCTGTCTGTGCGTCTGTTGGCCCTTTAACTTGTTTCATTATAATGCTTGTTTTGCTAAGAACATTGTTCTTAAATGTTATTAAAAGTAAATGACAGAAAAAAATCACATTGAATGTACAAGTTTTAAATCATTTGATTCATTTACAAATGATTTATGTGGAGAACACTATAGAGAACTCATTCGATGCGCCGGGCTACCAGACTGTGTAATTCAGAAATGTACAACACTGTAAAAGTGTTTAAGATGAAAGAAGAAAGATGAGTAAAATATATTCACCTTTTTCTACGGCCAAAAATTTTTGATTGTTTCAGGGCTTTTTTGTAAGTTTTTGCATAATTAGGTTAAGAATTTTGCTAAAACCTTCCAATAAGCTTTGGTGAGAGCTGTTTCTTATAAATATTCTTACAAGTTCACAAAGACAAACAATACAGTCAGTACCTGTTTGTTTAAGGTGCATTATCTGTTTAGTCTGAATAATGAGTATGTATTTGGTTACACTGCTACTGCGTGTATGTGTGTGTGCGCGCGTGTGTGTGTACAACAGCAGATTGGCAACAATTACAATATTTAAATTTATTACTGAACAACATATCATATTTAACATAACATTATAGCCTCTATAAACAGACATTCCTCCACCAGCTACTCTTTTCTCTCCTACTTGTTAAGTTGATAAGCTTAAAGACGTCCATCTTGACATGTTAGAAGAAGACGGTGTACTGTTCTGAAAACACGCTGACACCATAGACGTTTCCACAACCATTGGATGTTACTAAATAAATGTTTTTATTAGACCAGATTGAGTGTCTGCCATCTTTCACATAGATGTTAGAAACAGAAACATTAAGTTAATTGAATGAGCTCTTTAATATCAACTGGTGACTGAATTAGAGGTGACACTACTATAAGAGCTGCTGTAATCAACACCTTCTGAATATTGTGTATAATTACACTGTGATGCCCCCTGGTGTTCACAAATTTCAATTCAACATAATTCCTTCTCCTGCTCACAGGTTGTTTTATTGTTGTTTAAGTCAAAGTTATATTAAGATCTTTAGTATGACACTTTTTATTCTTCTTGTAGTGGTGTATCAACAACAATAGATCCCTTCTGGGACATCAGTTTAGACCTTCCGGGTTCGTCCACGCCGTTCTGGCCACTCAGTCCTGGCTCTGATGGAAGCATGATGAACGGAGAGAGCCATCCAAGTGGAGCTACCACACTCACGGACTGCTTACGCAGGTACACACACACACACACACATTCTCATTCTCACATTTATCTGACCACTCAGCTGTACTCACAACCACAATCAAGTTATAGTTTGATCTAGAATGAATAAAATGCATAAAATGATATGTAGCTTTGTCAAATTCTCATTACAAATCTTAGTTAGAATGGAGCTACATTGGAAGTGTGCAGTTAGAGTTTTTCCACTACAACGTGTCTTCAGATATAATCTCACTTAACTATAATACGTCTACAGACGTAATTTCACTATTATTAGATTGCAGGAATGTGGTGTGTGAGACTACGGTTGTTGATGGATTATAATCCCACTTCAATAATCTCAAATTACTACAGTACATCTAGAGCCATAGTCTCACTTATTTGAAAATTTCTGCAGATGTAATCTCATTATAACGTATCTTTAGCTGTAATCCTACTTGCTACCCCAAGCCTACAGCCAAAATCTCTACACATCTATAGTCTTGCTGTTTATAGTCATAGTCTTACACATCTACTGCCATAATCTCAAATCTACATCTGGAATCTCACTCTCTACACCACATCTACAGACATAATCTTAGTTGCTATAACCCATCTACATATTTAATCTCACTAACTATACCACATCTACTGCCATAATCTCACATCTACAGCCATAATCTCAGTTGCTGTAACCCTTCTACAGATTTAATCTCACTCACTTTAACACATCTACAGCTATAATCTCACTCTATATGACTATAGAGGCTCAACACGACAACACGTCAACAGCCATAATCTCCCTGCTGCATGTGCATAGCCACAATACCCACACACAACAAGTATTTAGGTGGAATTTCACTCTGTATACAGGTCTGCTCTCACATGTATACAGCTATAATCTCATTACAACAAATATATAGTTATTATCTCACTCACTACAACATGACTACAGTTAGAGTCTCACTACAGATATACAGATAAACTCAAGTCCTACAAGATTTTTTACGGCCATTAAACTCATTACAACATTTTGTATAGATTAATCGTATCCATGCTCCACACCAGGTAAATACTCTGACATGTGTACCTGTGCTGCAGATTCACACGACCCGAGCACTTAGGGAGCAGTGCCAAAATCAAATGCAGCGGTTGCCATAGTTACCAGGAGTCCACCAAGCAGCTGACAATGAAGAGGCTCCCCATTGTGGCATGCTTTCACCTCAAAGTGAGTGTGTCTCTTTGTCTTTTTGTTTGTGCTTTCCTGACTTTTCTTTAAAAATAAATAAATAAATAAATAATATTGAACCTACTCTGAATTCTGTTGTTTCCCTTGTATGTGATCAGAGGTTTGAGCATTCCGCAAAGCTTCGAAGGAAAATCACCACGTACGTCTCGTTTCCATTAGAACTCGATATGACTCCCTTCATGGCCTCCAGGTAAATAAAATTTGGTAGATTGTTGTTGTTTTTTCTGAAAAATGAAACGGAGAAAAATCGTGTCAGATCATTAACCAACATTTAATGTGATGGAGCAACCAATCCAATAGAAAAAAAGCATAATGTTATAACAACCTGGTTGCACAAGTGTACATATCCTCATGTTGTTAAAGCACCTTTTGTGTGTAATAAATCATACTGACAGTTTCATTTCACTCTCTTGTGTACAGACCTCTCCAATCATTCTACAAATTTTTGATAGGATTTAGATCTGGGATTTTGAACGGACTGTTTCTGTGGCCATAAGCAGCCTCATATAATGAGTTAACACCACCATGTGTCATCATGGGGATGATAATGTTCTTTGGGATGATGAGCTGTATTGTCTCATCAGAACATGACACATTTTGCCTTCAAGGTTTAGGGTGTTATAAACAGACTTAGGTGTTTATTTTTTTTCCCCTCAACTCATGAGAGAGAGGTTCTGTCTGGTCACCCTACCTTATAACTCACGCATGTGATGGATATGAGGGATTGGTGTCACATGCAGGGAGCAGTGACCAGTATGTGTCAAATCTTCCTATATTGTTGCCATAGGTCTCTTGGCAGCCTCCCTAGTAAGATATCTTCATGTCCTTTCCTCAATTTTGGAGGGACGTCCTGTTCTTCGTTAACTTTATTAATTGGCTTCAATTCAATTTTATTTGTGTAGCGCTTTTAATAATGGACATGTTCTGTAAAACTGCTTTGAGACAATGAATTTAATAAAAAAAAAGTTTAACATTATACTAGGAAATACAAAAATTACAAAAATTCAAGATATAAGGCATCTACTTTAGTGTGCTTGTATTTAGCCCCATTGAACAAGCCTGAGTTTAGATGGAAGAGGAAGAAACATTGAGAGTAACCAGACTCAAAAGGGAACCTCATCCTCATTTGGAGGATTATATAAATTATATAAAACTATACAGTCCATCAGTTGTGTGTTAGTTAAGAGATTTGTTGTCCTCGAAGACATGTGGTAGGTGGTATCTCCTCTTAGAATGACTTAAAGTGTCGTGAATCCAACTGGAGCAGATACATCTCTAGATGCCCCAGGATCCTAGCAGGGATGGCCTTGGCTCAAAGAAGGTCTGAACTCTTCATGAAGCTGAACACAGCTGGAGTTGGAGCGATCTTGTGATGCCTTGTGATGAAAAAAGAGAAACAGTGGAGAGGAATTAGCATAGCAGCTGTTCATGGCGTTAACCAGCATTAGATTTTATTGTGTAGCAAAAGTTTCTGTGAGGTATTATGTGTGTGCCTGACTAAAGAGATATGTCTTTAAGTTGGTTTGGGACAGTTTTTTCTTGCGTCTTGCCAAACTACATAAATGATCAGATTCTTTCATTATAAGAAGACCTGAGGTATGAAAGTGATCCAAATACAAAATGGGATCATTGTATAGTGAGACATGATTATGGTAGTGTATCTCCATCAGTGCTATTTTAGATTCACAAATTACCTTTTCTAATGTTTCAACGGACAAACCTCTTTTCCTTGTCTCCCTCTGTAAAGGAGGTGAGGGAGAGGTAACAGTAACTCTGTTACCAGTTTGCATGTGATTGGGAGATCATATTTTATTGTTCTTTTAGAGTGGACAACAGAGACCCTGATCATTAGAAAAATGTTGCTTCTGTACTGATATCTTAATTTCTAACAGTCTGCACCCCTGGGTGTAATAATATCGAGAACGTCCTTTATGTGATGTTCGTAATGTGTTGTGAACACATAAATACAAAGGAATATGTTAAAACGCCACTGGGGGCCTTGGACTTATTTCTGACTTATTTCTTATTTCTGTTTTAATCCTTAATGAATTTGTTTAATAACTTTAAGCCGGATTAACTGTTGTATCATGGTGAGAGTTTTACGGCCTGTATTAAGGGGCAGTAAATTTGCTCTAATAAAGTGTTGAGATATTCAGGCAATAAATAGAAAAGTGTTTTTCAGTGATCTTGAATTGGTGGGTTCTTGAACCTGTCTTTTGAGGTGCGTCCTTATTTTGTCGCTTAATTGCCATCATGTGAATGAGGAAAGGCTTCAAGCCAAGGACTATTTTCTTTGTTACTGGATTGAAGAACGTTCTCTCAAAGAACGTGGTTGTGTTTGGCCTGAAGTCAGGAAAATAATTATAGAGTGACATTGCCTGAATTGTTTTCTGTCCTGTTTTTACATGTGATGAGCTTGATCAATCTCAGAATCGCAGCCCACTTGAGAACTGTTAGCAGTAACAGATTGCATGTACTGCATATACTCAGTACCATGTCTGCTTTGCTGTTAGCAGCTAACTTTTCAAGTTCCACTTTTTAACTGCTTTGCAGATTTGTTGGTCACTTATTTACATCTGAGTCACACAATGCAATGGTCAGGATCAAGTTTTTCACTAACTTCTGTCCAGTGTGCATTTCTGCTCCTCAAAACCTAATGCATTTAGCAATAGCACAGATTTTTTTTTTTCTTAAATGCAAATTGCTCAGTCTTTCTTTTCTGATTGTTGAAGTATTCATGGTGGGCTAGGTAAAAGATCTGAGTCATACTGTATATGACTTCAAAGCTTTTTAAATCAATCAGGATCTAAATCTGTCTACAGTATGTATGCATGTATGGGTTGTACCACTTTATTAGGAACATGTTAATTTATCTAATTATCAATCATGTGGCAGCAGTGCTTGTTTCAATGGAGATACAAGACAAGAACTTTGATTAATGTTCACATCATACATCAGAATGATGGAAAAGTCTGATTACTGTGACTAATGTTGGTTCCAGATAGGCTGGTTTTGTGTTTCAGAAAGTGCTGATCTCATGGGATGTTCATACACAGCGGTCTCTAGAGTTTTCTCAGAGTGAATGAATGCAGGACAATGCAGGACAAATCCTGCTCAAACAGTTTATAATGGTTTTTCCTCTTTGTAGTTGAAATTCTTTAAATGTAAATTGAGTGTAAGTCTCCCAAGTGGCTTGATCATACATTGTTGTCTAGCTGGATGTATCTAAATGTTAATCACGGATACGTACACCTTGGTCTTCTATTGTTAAAGTTGTTCTCACACAAATGGTCACTTTAAATAGTAATCACGGTCACGTCTACCTTTTGAATAGTGACAGTCCTTGATGTCCTGCAGCTGCTCCCGTACTACCAATTGATCAATGTTATTTATTTAGAGTTATAAACATACTGATACCTTATATCTTATAATACTTAAGCCTTTTTTGGGGATGAGCTCTCTCAGATGTGTATCTTCTAGTGGAATCTGGGTGCATACAACCTGTAATTTCTTACACTGTAAATATACACATATTTGGTCAGCTCAAATAGAACCACAACCATTAACCTGCAGGCTTCATTCCTCAGCTTTAGTTGACTGTAGTGTGTGAACTGCACCGAATTCTCGGTCCATCAGCCACCTGCAGCGACAAACTCGATTAGCAGCATGCTGATGGTCTGAACGCTCTCTCTCTCTTTCTCAGATTCAGGGTATTGAGAACCTTTATTAAATTAAGCTGAGGAAACTATGATGAAATCACTGAAATCAGGAGACATGAGTGTGCCCACGTGCTGAGAATAGTGTGTGAATAATAAGTGTTTGTGTTTACAGTAAAGAGAGCCGGATGAATGGACAGTACCAGCAGCCAGTAGATTCATTAAACAATGATAATAAGTAAGTGTGTCTTCCTCCTCATCAATTACTGTGCAGTGGTGGTGTTCCCAGCTCATGTGTCTTATTGTCAGTAATCTTTGCACATTTCCCCTCCCTTCTCCCTGTAGGTATTCTCTCTTTGCTGTAGTGAATCATCAGGGCACACTGGAGAGCGGTCATTACACCACATTCATCCGCCAGCATAAGGACCAATGGTTTAAATGTGACGACGCCATCATCACTAAGGCCAGCATTAAGGATGTGCTGGACAGTGAAGGGTCAGTCACACTCACATTTAGACCACTGCCTCATGCCAAATTGCTAGCATGACTGTTGAGATTGTGGGAGCAATAGGAAGGTGATGCATACTAAAAAGCAAGAGCTTCAATTCACTATACACAATGGCAGCATATATGGTACTTTGGAATGTAATCCCTTTAATATTTTTAATATATATGATATATTGAACTATCTTGGCTCTCGTTTATCAGCGGTATAGACACACTGATGTATGCATTTTACAAAATTTGCTTAGATTTTTATTTGTGTGGATTTTAAAAGATCACTTTCACCATTAGTGTTAATCAAACATAAAAAAAACAACAGTAATGATGCAGGAACGACGTGTCCTGTGAGAATTATTTCTTAAACGTTAAGGAAAGTTGAGGTGAGCATGCTTCTGATAAGGTGGCAATGAAATGTTCTTCTCTGCATTTCATGTATGATAAAGTTCTGAACATGCAGAGGGAGAACTCTTACCCGTTTTAATAGATCACCCGGCCTACAGTTCAGTCTAGTCACATCCGCTATG
The DNA here is from genome assembly GCA_028566695.1 of Bagroides melapterus. Taxonomy (NCBI): domain Eukaryota; kingdom Metazoa; phylum Chordata; class Actinopteri; order Siluriformes; family Bagridae; genus Bagroides; species Bagroides melapterus. Next base: position 19,860,353 of record JAOTRN010000053.1, read on the forward strand.
CTGAGAAACGGAGGCTGCTTTTGTACAATTCAGGACGAGTCCATAGGGAGCGGGTTGTGAAATTCAGCCTACTTTTTGGAGCAGTTGCAGCTGGACACAAAAGGGATGAGATCCACTGCAGTAAGGAATATGAGGGGTAGAAAAAAAAGAGTAGGACTGATAAATAAGGTCACGGATATCAGTCATCATCATTTAACTTGCATTTAAGTGCATCTTACAGCAATTCCTCATTTTAACTGTTCTTTTTTGTTCTTTTTGCAGGTATCTGCTGTTTTATCATAAACAGTTCCTTGAGTACGAGTAACTTCCAAAAGCAGATGTTGAAGATGGACACCTAAAGAGAAGGACCAGAAGAGTGAATGGGGTGGAGAAAGAAAAGCTGGAAAGCAAAGAAGGCAGTCAGGCTCACATGAGTACAACTGGGGGCAGCAGAAACAGCAAAAACACGCATAACTATTATAATTCTGTCTAGCATAAAAGAAATCAAATAATAGCATAACCAAATGCATAGCTAACTAGCTGAGTCAGTCCACACTGAGCTACCAAGATTTACTTGTAAAAAAAAAAGTTAGAAGGGAGTGAAAAGTGACAGAGGATGGAGCTGTGTCTGTTGACGCGTGAGAGGAAAGGATGGAAGGGCAGTTTATCTAGCTCAGCCTCAGTTTTATGACTTTTCCACACATTTGATTGATTTGTCTTTAGTTTCCTCGTGACCTCAGAATGACCAAGCATTTCAAACACCACAACCGACGAGGAAAGATGCATTATTAGCCTAAATGCAAATGAAAGAAAACTATATGGTACTAAAGGTTCTGTGAAAATTGTTGATAGTTTTTATAATCTGTGAACTACGTTTGAAAAAAACTGTATACCTGTAAGTCCTGCACATGTTTCTCCCCATGTGGAAGGGTGAAGTGATGGATTATATGAAGAGAGATGGAGAGTGAATAAGGTTGGCGCATCATACACATCAGTTTTCTTGAATCTTCCTCTCACACTGCATCATATTATTATTTTTTTTTGTCTTTTTTGATTGAGGGCAGGGAAATATCAAGTGTGTATATATACGTACATCTATTTTTATAAGACATTGAACTCCTGTTTGAGATACTTTCCCCACCCGCATCCTTGTCTTTCTCACATTTCTGCTGTTTTATTTTTGTTTTAGTTTTCTTTTTTTTAAGAAATGCAGCTATGTCTCACGTGTTTTTAAACTGAAAATTTAGTTATTGTTTGTGAATTGTTGCAAGTTTGAATGGCAAAGGCTTCTTGTCAAGGTTTAGTGATGCATTATGGACATGGAATGTTCTCATATGGTGCGTCCTGACATGGCTTGATTCAGCAGTGTTAGCCCTGCCACGTGTTGCTAGGATTGTGTGTGTGTGTGTGTGTGTGTGTGTGTGTGTGTGTGTGTGTGTGTGTGTGTGTGAGAGAGAGAGAGAGAGAGAGAGAGAGATCGCGTGTGTGCTTGTGTCATTGTAAGTGAATATGTTGGTGTGTGTGTGTGTGTGTGTGTGTGTGTGTGTGTACTGAATCAGTACTTAAACTTGGCATGCTGTCTAAACTGGATTATAAAAGACTTTGGGAGGGGAGTGACTTTTTATAAATGTTAATCATGTATGTATGTATAGTATGTACGTATGTATCATATGTATGTATATAAAACAGATCAATGAAAAAGTTGTTTTTTTTTGTTTTTTTTTTTAAGATTTCTGCCACTTTTACTAATACACTCTGTACAGTACATGCACCCACTGTCATAATGGGAAATGATGATTATGATGATAAAATATGTGATTTCCATTACATTTCACACTAGCTATACTAAGGGTTTCACAACATGGTGAATACTATTATATATTTGACTTAATTTTAACCCTTTATAATTATAACATTATTTTTGTTAACTATTTATCAAAATATGTAAAGTACGTTTTCTCCCTGTTTAAATGAAATCATATTCAGAAACTGATGCGGATAAATTGGCCATTTTATCAGATCACAGCTACTGACTGTTGCTATGACAACCACTGGGCCCCTATTACTTGTGGAGGGAGATTTCGGTACATCTGTGACACTGAGCTGGTAGTGTGTGTTTGGGACTTAAAATGCCGCTATATTGGGTGAGAAAAGGTCCACCAGCCAAAATATTCAAGGATGCTGAGGTCAAAAATAGAATTTTGTTTTATTTTTTGTAAATTATTTGGCAAAATATGTCTGATTTCCTACCAGAACATACTTTTCAGATACTGCTAAATGAACAGCTTTATGAATGTGTTATTGGTCTGCTAAACTAATTTGATTTGGTCCAGCCCACGTTGGGAAAGGTGTAACATGGCAAATTAACTAAAATCAGTTTGACTCACTGAAGCTACATTTTAAAACTGTAAAATCATTCAAATCAAAACTATAAAAACTGTTTTCATTCAGAAACTACCGACACACTGGCCAAATGAGGCCAGGGCCTCAAGGTCTGACAATGGCACTGAAGATTACATCCCTGTACTAACAGCAGTAAGGGTATATTTGGCTAGCATGTGTAGGTCTTTGTAAGGTGTATATTCTTCCTCAGACCATCACTGACAAACCAGTCATGCTGGATAATGTTGCAAGCAGAATAATTTTCCACAAGGCATCTCCAGAAACCTTTACGTCTGTCACATGCCCTGTGTGAACCTGCTCTCGTCCATGAAGTAAATATGCACATCACTAGCCTGCAGGAAGTCTTTTTTTTTTTAGTACTCTGTCAGTCCTCTACCTGTCTTTGCACAAATACCGGTGCAGCTCTCGTGTATGGCCCTTCACATGGTATGTCCTCCATGCTCTGATTCACATCCACTTATGCTTCCTAATTGGAAGGTTTGATATCCGTTCAATTTAATATGCATACATTCATCAAACATATTTTGTACATTTTCCTACCAAATAATTACGCCTTCCCATACGGTGGCAGCAACACGCCATTCTTATCCAAAAGCACAATAAACCGTAGAAGAAGAACCCTAAAATGGCTGTCTCCGAAATCGATTTCCTTGTTCCTTAGTCACTATTCGCTGACGATTCGTGATCACTATAGCGCAATGGTTATACAACATTCGACGCCAGCAGATACATTCCATAAGAAAATATTAGAATCACATATTTTGTAAGATTCTGACATTTTAAAATCTCTGTAATGCTTTACATTGCTTGTTCAGGCCGCATGATGCTGTACCCCTAGCGCCCTATGTAGTGAGCATCATGTGGTTTGTAACGTACCCTTTTCCTGAGTGCGCGGTAAATTTTGCTCCGGTTGTACTCCTTGTTTTGTATCAGCAAAAGAAAAGGCTCTCGGGCTCGATATAAACAGTTTGATACTGATTTTGTGGGTAAGTTAAAACAATAGTTAAAAAATACATATTTTTTATTTGAATAGGTAAATGTGCAGTTTAGAGCGGTGGTTTAGTGGTAGCCACACTGCTAACTGCCGGTTGTTTTTATATTTCAGTCACTGTAGCCCAAATCCTCTTTCAGTTTCTATAAGACTTCTCTACACTGCTAGGATTATCGACCCTGAGTTTAATCATATTGCAGTAAACGCATTGAGTATGCATGTCTGAAAATTATGAGCGATGTAGCTCAAAGACTCTTGAATCAAATCCTGTTCTGACAGTGACATGTTGTATACAGGTTTGAATGTGATTTCATTTTGAAGTTTAATATTGTAAGCAAAACGCTCTACAGATGAACCACATCTTAAAAATAAATAAAAAATAATTATAATTTTCCCTAAATTAGATTGAATACACAAAGTATCAATCACAATACCTGGTTGTGGGACCTCTGGTTTTCCTAGTTTTCCAACTGTACAATTGAACTAAAATGCATAATTAACAGAATGCTGATTTCCATGATGTGCAGTGCAGGTTTCTTGGATCATTAGAACATTATAAAACAGTTTTACATAAAGCAAATTACACATCTCAGAAATATGTCCTAACACTACTAGTCCTAACTTCAGCAGCTCTTGTTTCTTACTAAAATCAGTCCATGTTAAAACACTGAGTTAATACTGTTATTCCAGGACCATGGGTTTGTTACAGCAATGTGAAGAGCTCTTCAACACATCCAACCTTTATGAGGTGCTTGGTGTGGCGAAGGAGGCGTCAGATGCAGAGCTGCGGCGGGGTTATTATAAACTCTCCCTTCAGGTTCACCCAGACAGAGCACCTGGAGATCAAGAAGCCACCATCAAGTTTCAGGTAGGACAGCACCATGTCATTCTTTCATTTTGATATTGTTTTTAAAATATATTTGTGTTTAAATGTGAGTAATCAAACTAACACCATTTTTTTCCTGAAGTGAAATCAGATAATCTTATAATGTAGTAAGTGTTTTTCAGTCTCACAACACATCTTGACCTACCTTCACATCGTATCTCCAGCAAAAAACAAATTGAAATGGAATGAATGTAACAAAGCAATAAAAGTCATATTATTTAGCTGTCCCAATATTGGATGTGTTAACAGGTACTAGGAAAAGTCTATGCTGTATTGAGCAACAAAGACCAAAGAGCTGTGTATGATGAGCAAGGCGTAGTAGATGAAGAATCTGATTTACTGAAGCAAGACCGCAACTGGGATGAATACTGGAGAATGCTGTTTCCAAAGGTATGGTACCGATGTAAATTATTTTTCTATATTTAAAAAGATGGACACAACTGTTGTGGTTAATATTTTATTGTATATTAAAAGCAATGGTCAAGTAGAAGAGAATCTTCAAAACATTTCAAAACATTATCTTTGGTCCTTTATAATCATTCTTTGGTAGATAATCTTGGGTGCTTGTGATCGTTGTCTTGGTGTATGGCCCATTTTCTCCTGAGATTCAGTTCATGGACAGCTCTCCTGACATTGTCCTTTACAGTTCTCTGGTATAATTAAGAATTAATTGTTCCATCTTGGTCCAGATTCAGCAATACAAGCCCAAAGCCTGACACTACCACCATGTTTTACAGATGATAGAAGCTAAAGCTGGAATTCAGTATTTTTATTTCTCCAAGAAAAACACTTCTCTTTTTGAACCAAAAAGTTTTATTTTGGTCTCATTCCTCCACAAATTACTTTTCCACTAGTCCTCTGGCTTGTCCACATGATCTTTAGCAAACTTCGTGGGCAGCAGTGTTCTTTTTGGAGAGTAGTGACTTTGTCCTTGTAACTGCCTTGTACATCAAAGTTGTTCAGTGTTCATCTGACAACAGATTCATGAACATTAACATCAGCCAAAGTAAAAGAGGTCATTAGATGAGTAGAAGTTCTCTTGGTTCCTTTCTGACCCAACACTCTGTTACATGTCTTGATTTTATAATGACCTTTGTGGTTTGAACTCTTCTGTGGAGTGGACCAATGGTCTTAAACTTCCTGTATTTGTAAAGAATCTGTCTGACTATAGATTTTTGGAGTCCAAAGTCTTTGGAGATGGTCTTGTAATCTTTTCCAGCCTGATGACAACAATAACTTATTTTCTGAAGTCCTCAGAAATCTTCCTTGTTTGTTCCATGATCCACTTACATAAACATTTATCATGAACATCAGAACTTTCTATAGCTCTGTTCTTTAAATAAAACAGGGGATTCATGGACACCTGATTCCATGTTTCTCACTGACTAAAATCAGATGGACTCTAATTTAACCTTGAAATTAAATACTAATCCTAGAGGTTCACATACTTTTGCCTCTCACAGATCTATAATATTGGAACATTTTCCCAAATAAAAATATTACCTCATTATAATATATATGTCTGATGTGTTTAATTGTATTGACTTTATTTTCTTTTAGGACTTGTGTGAAAATCTGGTGGTGATTTGGGTCATACTGTGTAATGTTACAGTCCCTACTGACCTAGCCTAGACTAAAAGGCTGTGATTCAAGATTCAAATGAATCTGGAGGAATGATCTGGATTAGCCATTCTCCCACCCTGCTAAACAAAAATCCTATTATCATAATCTATCAGAAGATGGTGTAATTAATACAGGTTTCTATCTACAAAACTGTGTTGTTACAGATTACTTTGCAGGATATAAGTGACTTTGAGAAGCAGTATAAGAACTCTGATGAAGAGAAACAGGACCTAAAGAGGCTCTACCTGCAGTATGAAGGAGACATGGACCGCATCATTGAGTCAGCATGGTACAGTAGTCATGACGATGAGCCTCGTGTGCGTGAAATCCTGCAACAAGCTGTAGATGCCAAGGATGTGCCAGCCTATGGAGCCTTTACTCACGAAAGTGCCAAGAAAAAGGCAACCCGCAGGAGGAAGGTCAGTAATTGGTCCCCTGACTGGCATCCAACACAGTGAGCTTTGTCTTTGTGTGGTATTAATGTTACTTACCTGTGTTGTCCAGGCAGAGAAGGAGCAGCAAGAGGCAGAGAATCTCCAAAAAGAGCTGGGGCTGAGTACAGAGGATAGCTTAGTGGCCATGATCCAGGTGAAATAAATACTATTGAGTGATTTGTAACTATAGATTTTGGTTGGGGCAGCATGACATAAAATAACACAACTTGAACTTGAACAATCTATGTACACAAGAGAGAGCTGGTCTAAATCCAGAAAAATGGCCATCAAAGAGTCTAATCCATTTTCATTTAATTTAGCAAAGATTTCTGATCAAACACTTCTGCCACTTATTCATTTGCCTTAGTGGCAAAGAAATGACTTCTGAATTATGGTTTGTCTAATTGCATGATTATTGTGCTCCAAAGACCCATTAACATCTTGCATATCTAGATAGTTATCAGTATAGATGGTTTTTGCTAATCACATGCATTCAGATCCAGCAAAGGGCTGAAACTCTAGACTAAAAAAAAAGCACTGTTCGTTATGATGACTTGTGTTAAAAGATTTTTTTTTTAAAACAGAACTTCAGTTACATTTGACATAGAATGTACAGTTACTATCAACTCTGCTACATTGTGCTAGATGCAGACTGGGAACTAATATATACTGTAAACAAAGTGTTTATAGCGTGAACCTGGGGCTGATGATTTTTACCCCAGTGGGCTTGTTGCTGGGTATCCCAGACCATGTGCAACATCTAGAAAAAAATCACTGAAACGTTTTATATGTTCAACAAATAAAAACATGTGATTATTGCTGACGTGTAATGCCTCGAGAATAAACAAAGGGCACTGATGTGAGTGTGCACATTGACGCGTAAAACGCCAGGCGTAAAAGCCTCATTTAAAAAAAAAAACGCCTCATGAGATTGGTGCTTTTGTTCATGTGCCAGGAGCTGCTGAGGTTACTGTAAAACAGGGGTGGGCAATCTTATCCGGAAAGGGCCGGTGTGGGTGGAGGCTTTCGTTCAAACCAAGAACAAGCCACACCTGATTCCAACTGTTTAATTAGTAGATCATGGCTTCCAATATACTCAGCTGTGGCTTATACTTTGTTGGAACGAAAACCTGCACCCACACCGGCCCTTTCTGGATAAGATGGTCCACCCCTGCTGTAAAACATGACTTGGTGGTGCTCAAGAACAAACCGGTTTTGCCAAACACACATTGATACCACAACGAAGATGCACTGCGGCAAGATGAATGTAGACCCGCTTTGTCTCATTGGTTTCAGAAAAGAAAGAGCTTTATGATAAACATTTTTGCTGCTGCATGAAATATACATGTTTTGTTTGCCAGTTAACAAAAAGCATGTGAATGGTTTTGACAAACACGTAAATACTGTCTCTTCTTCTGTGTGAAAAATGAGTGTCAGAAGCATAAAGTTGTGCAGCGCCACCTTGTGTACAGGAGTTTTTTCATTAGCACCATCTAATGTCAGGGAGTGAATTTGCACGTTCACTCTGCTCATCGTCAGTAAAAATCCCTTGGGTATGAAGGTCGAAAAACGTGAATAACGCTGGCGAAATGCATGTACAATAATCGTCCTGGTGTGTACGAGCCTTAACATTGGTCATACAAAAGAGGTATTAACTGGCATTTCAGATTTAAAATGTATGGGGTTATGATGATTTGAATGTCTGAATGGATGAACATGTCTCATCTCTGTGTTTGTTTTTCTTTTTTTCCCTCTGCAGAAGAGAAAGTCCAGAGAAAAAGATTTCAACTCATTGATGGCAGATTTGGAGGCCAAGTACTGCAAAAAGTCATCCAAGGGGAAAAAGGCAAAGAAAAACTGAACATTTTATGTTGCAACTATGACACAGGCCAGGCTCGTGTTGAGTGATGTTTTTTCTCCTTACTGGGCTTTGGACAGAAAAATTGTAACCGTCTTGTAGAGCCCAAAGTTTTATGATTGGAACTGATCTCCCAGCAAAACCTATGAGAAAGCAGTGACTGTCAACTAGCTACATAATTGGCTTCAGTTGTTGGGGCTGCACCAATTCCCTGCATATTAATATTAAATTTAATCCGCCACCGATTTAGGCTTTGCAGTATGTATCTATATAAGCTAGAAATACTGATGTAATTGATAATGAACTAATAAAATTTGATTTTGCATTTCTATAATAAAATTATTATATATAATATAATATAATATAATATAATATAATATAATTAAATGCATATTATTTTGAAAATTATTGGTATATTAATTGAATTGTTCCAAATCTTATCTGCAATAGGTGTTACTTGGCAGTAGCTCAGTTAATGTTGTTTTTGACAATTCTGATATTGGTTCTACTTTTTACTTTATGCTCTACAAACAGCAAAAATTAATAAACAAGTTGCAGGTTCTGTACTATGGTCACTTGATTATGTACAGTTTTATGACACGTGTTTGTGTGTAATAAATATTACATATATGTTGTGTTTTGCATTAATAAGTGTGTTATGTGTTTAATACTAAAACATTCATTACATAAGACAAAATAGAGACATACAGTGGGGTTTTAACAACACTGACAACATCGACAACATTGATAATCTGGATTTTTTTTTTTTTTTTGAAGTAAACTGAAGGTTTTTGAATTTTAAAATATTTAAAACAAATAAAGTAGATATTCAGAATATTTAATATTCAAGATAGTCATTGTTTAAATATAAGCAAATTTGTTGGTCTTGACCATGTTAACTGCTTTAATCCAGAGTCATAGTTGTGATTTGGATAATATAAATCATGATTTCAAAAACTTGAGGAATCCATTCTGGCTTATGTTTTGAGCAGGATTAAGCAAAATAGGGACAAAACAAATAATCAAGAAACTGTGAAATTAATAGAAATTCTACTTTTCACTCAAGTTACTGAAACTGGTCAGCTGAACCCTGGAAAAAAAACAAGTAATTTTCCTTTTTAATCTAGCCTTAAAATCCTGTTCTTGGCTCACAGGAGTGCACCAATAGTATATAATAGAATATATAATAGAATCTTCTTTGATATTCGATATTTCTTTGGCAGCAATAATTTACAACAATGAATAAACAGAAAAATGCTTGTCAGTAAAGTCTTCAGTTAGTAGCCTTCTATCTCAAATATACTAACTTTCAACTATCAACTAGATACACAAATCTAATGAAAGCAATAAAACTAAAACAAAATTAATTCAATCTTCTAGAAAATAATTTTTTCTCTGAAATGGGTTGACATGCTAAAACAGTTTTAGGGAAATCTGAATTTAATGAAGTAAAGCTCAGTTAAACAAGTTTTTAATCCCCTTGTACTAGTGTCTCATGCAGTCAATATTGTTTCTTGTATTTTGGGGCTGATGTAATTCACTGTAATACACTAGGCTACTAGGTGATCTACATAGTCCCTATACTCCTGGGCATGGCCTTGAAAATTCAACTATGCCATCCTGACAAGTAAGTAACTTTCAGTGATTAATTGCATATGGGTTCACATGACTAGCTGCCACGCCAAGTGAAGAGCAGCATCTAATCTTGTGAAGCTTTAATGATTGAGGAACACTGTCCAAAGGTTTGTGGACGCCTGACATTCTTACCCATATGGTCTTGTTGAACATCACATTGCAGATTTAGCTATTGTAATAACACCCACTCTTCTGGGAAGGTTTTCTGCTAGATTTTGGAGGAACAGTTCTGTAGGAATATGTTGCCATGCAGCCACAAGAGTATCAGAGAAATCAGACACTGATTTTAGGAGAGAAGGCCTGGCACACAATCAGGGTCTTTTGAGCTATTTCACACCAACAAGTACTGGACAATGTACCCTGAGAGTTACAAATGATAATGCTATTGTGGAAGTAGTAGCATGTTAAAAATTATTTTTTATGAGTATGATTATATTCTTCAAGTTTCTAGTCACTAACATTATAAAGGTTGACCTATCCAAACATGATGCTATGTAATTTCTAGTCAACCTAGGGCTTAAAACAAGGAATAAAGATCTTATCAGAGTTTTTTTTTTAACCATGGGTACATTCTGCATCCTCCCTGAATGTTTGCAAACTATTAAATACTGAACTGTGCTGTACAGAACACTGAGCAGGACAGTGTGTCCTGCATCTTCTTCAAAATGTTGATTTGTTGCCCAGTCGATCGGCCTCAAACGTTTACTCTTTTCTGATTGAGATATATTCATGAAAATGAATTTAATTTCATGAAAAGGCTTTAGATAATTAACTTTCAAGGAGTGACAATTGTTTGAGTTAGACATTATTCCCGTAACTCAGATTAATCCCTATTTTCCTCGCTGTCCTACATAGTCCTCCAGCATGCTCACAAAAACCCACGCATATAATGCTGAACCATCTTTTTTTTTTGGTGCATTTCGAGCATTTGGTCTCAAGGGTGCAACTTGAATGACGTCAGATCAACATGGCTTCGCACAGGATTAGAAATAAACAGCAGCACGTAATCCTTTTAAACAGGTTATAGTGTATATAAAATTATTTGCTTTATATCAATCATCTTACAGGCAGATTCACGTGTTAACTTTATAACACGCAATGTACAGTTCGCTGTTTAAGGAAGGATGTACATCACTTGTTAGTTAGCTGGCTAGCTATTATGGTGGCGTCAATGTTTTATCCCAACTTTGCAAGTCTAATGTGCGGAGGTGGAAAATTATGTCGCTCCAACCTGCAAATTACCACTTACATTGGGGAGACCAAAGCAACTTAAAAATCACAAGCCAACGTTATTTATATATAAATCTTTAATAAACTTGTAGCGCACTTTCACTCAGCATATATTCTTGTGCGTTTTCGGCCCGTTTGAGATTACAGCGCCCCCTGTTGTTTGGAGTAGTGATAGACTACGGTAAGACGGTAAAACGGACAAGAAAGATCTTTGCTTGTTTATTTCAACATGTCCATTTTTCTCGTGATTGTGAAATTGGGAATTAAATAATGTACATGAGTGAGTGCATTAACTGCCGCTACCACAAAGTCGGTATTCATTTTTAACCCAAGCAGTGGCGTCTACAGGTTGCGTGGCGTTAGAAGCTGTTCCACATTCTGCCATCAGGGGGCGACATTTCGTAGCGCTGCAATCCCCGGAGCCGTGAGGGTTAGACTGGAAACGGTGCTACATCAATAATCCAGTGGCTTGGTAGGAAAATGAAAAAAATGCTGGTAGGTTTCATGTCTCATTCGTCTTATTTAATATTGAATGGAATGAAAATACAATCGACTGACTAAGCTTTTTTTGTACATGTATGAGAGACTCTAGAAATTTCTCCGCTTCTCCCTGTTTCTTTCAGCAGCTGTTTGTCGGAGTAGGAAGATCATTCCTGGCTTTACTTTGTATTATGTTTACATAATGTTTTTTTCCTACTCTGGTACCAGTGGCTTTTGTTTACCCCTATGTGGGCTGTTGTAAATCCACTGTTTGTTATTTACAGTATGAATCCTAAGCTGGAGGCTATATTTATTAACAGTGTCAGTGTGTTGGAGTCAGTGTTGATTTCGCCGAGCTGAGGAAAAAACTTTTTGAGTACAGCGGAGTATTTTTAATTGTACTGTTCCCAGTTTAAGCAATCCGGAAATAAAAATAGGAAACACATTCTGTCTAACTGTATATGATGTTTAAATATGATTGGCAGCTATTTCCTTTTCGTATAAGCGTGTTCATTTCAAAAGAATATGATTTAGGCCAGGTTTTGCGTTGCCATTATTAATGACATACCACTGTTTACATGAGTAAAGTGATTCACTGAGAATAAATCGTTCTTTACACGGTTTAAGAAAACATGCTGGTAATGAGTTGCAACTTCTGTATTGTGCTCCAGGGGCTGAATATAAGGATTGTATGGGGGTAGGGCCGGGGACGTGGCAGGTTTTCCCTGTCACATATACAGTGTTTTGTTAGTTTGTAATGAATACTATGGGTTTTTCTCTGTGGTGAGATTCGGTTTGTAAAGTGAAAACACAAGATTCGCACTCGGATGCCGAGTAAAACAACCGGACTGAGCCCGTCTGACCGAGTGGGTCAGGCTACGTTAACGAATCGAATCCAGTGCAATGAGAAAGCGATTCTATCCTTAATCGAATCCACTGTAAGAAATGAGGCACACCGTGTATGTATGTATGTATGTATGT
>JAOTRN010000053.1:19884653-19923671 GCA_028566695.1 Bagroides melapterus
GACATCATAAACTTATATAACAAAATTTGTACTACAGATAATATGGTGCCTAAGACTTTTGCACAGTACTGTACATCCAAATAAAAAGTGTGATTTTACTTGAACAAACAATTCTTTTGCTCATCTGAAAATTGGGTGCTCATGTGTTTTGCACATCTAGGTGTAAATACCAGGAAATGAAAGCAGGAATTCTGTTCCATCATTGCAAACCCAAATGTCTTCTGTCCAAACCAAAAAAATTGACTTTGCCTTTCCAGTCTTTTATAGGGGACTGTAAAACAAATGGCTGTACATATGTGAATAGTAGATGTTCTTCTGTTAAATGAGTAGGTTTCATTTGTTCTTTGGTATATTTCTGTTATTTAATGCTTCATAGCTGAACATGCTAGAGAGTAAAAATAATAATGTTAACAATGATTTCCCAGAGATCTTAAGTGTGTGCAGGTTGTTCCTCTCGGTGTCTCTGATCATGGTAGGGTTGCTCCAACAACTATATTAACACAGAGCAGATAGAGAATTAACATGGCCGAGCTGGTTTACTTCTCATAAATGCAGACTTGAAATAAGAGAACTTAAGTAGGTTTTCTCACCAAATATGGTGTAAAAGGGAAATTATATTGGGTTGCTTTCTTGCTCTTACTCTTTCCTTCCTTTCCTCTTTCTCTCTGTATTCCCATGTGCCTTCTTAGCTCAGGCGTGCCACCGTGCATGACCCCCAAACAGGGCAACTCACCACAGCCCAATACAGAGTCTCCAAGAGGTAAGGGGCTAAAGGTGAAGTGTAGATGGTCAGGAAGCATGTGTCCATTTATTTTCCTGGTATGGTGGTCTTGTGTGCCCCATGTATTGGACATTTCATTGAGCATGTATAAATGTAAATTAATTCTTGTCTGTGTGAGCAAGAGTGAGAAAGAATATTATTATTGGACTTTTGGAAAATTAATTGAATTGCTACAGGTGATCTCCAGACATCTTTGTATTTTACAGTGGCACCTGTCAAGGGAGTATATTAGTCAGCAAGTGAACACTCAGTTTGTGTTAGAAGCAGAAAAACATGGGCAAGTATATGGAATCTGATTGACTTGGACAAGGGCCTGAAAGTTATGGCAGATGACTTGGGTCAGATCATCTCCAAAATGACAGGTGTCTTCTGGGATGTTCCTGGCATGGAGTGCTTAAAACAATGATCAAATGATGGACAACCAGTGAACCAGCAACATAAACATGATGTGCAACCAAAATGTCATTGATCCTTGTGTAGAGTGGGGTATTTATTTTGTCTTGTTGTTTGTTTTTTCTATTGCCATGTTGATGGCTAGGTGTGTGTACATCACATACCTGAGGAAGAGTTACCAAGAGGTACCAGAATGCAATATGTGAAGCACGCAAGCTGTCAGAGACAGTGAGATGCTCTAAACTGTACTCTTTTATGAAACGTTGGGTCCTGGTATTCATGTAGACCTCGCCTCCAAATTCCCCAGATCTCAGTCTGATTGACCATCTGTGGGATGTGCTGGACAAACAAGTCCAATACAACAGCACACTTTGAGCTTTTATGTTCAGGCCTTTACGGGTCAGGTTTCAGCAACACAGTATTTAGCAGGTGGTGTTTGGCTAAACAGGGTGTGTCTCTGTGTATGTATCTATGTGTCTGTGTGTCTGTGTATGTGTGTCTGTGTATGTGTTGTGTCTGTGTCAGTGTTGTCTGTGTCATTGTGTCTGTGTGTCTGTTGTATGTGTGTCTGTCTGTGTGTATATGTGTCTGTGTATTTGTTGTGTCTGTGTCTGTGTATGTGTGTCTGTCTGTGTCAATATGTCTGTTGTATGTGTGTCTGTATGTCTGTGTGTTTCTCTGTGTCTGTGTGTCTGTATGTCTCTGTGTAAGTGTTGTGTCTGTGTGTATGTGTGTGTCTGTGTCTGTTTTGTATGTGTGTCTGTGTTTTTGTGTATTCAGTATTTGCTGATGGTCAGGTCTTTGTTTTCATTGGCTGTTAACCCTATCACAGTAAAAGCCAGTACACAGGTGTATACGTATTTCCTTGAGAGGTTTGTATTAACATAAATCTAATCCATTTATTTTTCATACTGTAGCAGTACCCATCTATGTTTAATAGTTTGTCTTAAACCGCTTCCGTTTATGTATGTCTTTTTTACAACACTGAAATGCAACTGAATAGTCCTCGTCCTTTGATCAACACTTGAAGGAGGAGTGCAGGTGCTGGTCTTATAGTAAACAGGAGCAGTGCTGTTGGTGTTGGTATGTTTTTATTGACAAATCATTTCATGATGACATGTTATATATTCAGTGGTTGTGACTAACTGTTTTATTTATAAATGCTGGATTGTGGTGCAGCATCTGCACTTCCCCTCAAGGAGTTGGTCAAAAGGTCCTCAAGGTTATTCTGTGAAAACTAGAGACTATTGTTCACGAAATCCCTAGGAGATCAGCAGTTTCTTAAATAATCAAATCATCTTGTCTAGCACCAACAATCATGTCATACAAATTTATATGTTAATAAATTAATATGTTTTAAATGTAGTAATTCAGTCCTTATCCAGGGGTTAATCCAGGGGTTCTGGACAGTCAGATCAGAGTCTGTGAGTCTCATAATCATCAAAAACACATTAGGGTTTGATGAATTTTCTTTACTGTAATGTGAAACACTGAGTAGTCTAGTGGTAAACTCCTTACATATATCTAACTACACACTGCATGCTGTAATTTCTACTAACTCATATTTATTCTTTCTTGACCATTTCGACTGTCCCATAATGCCATAATGACTGTATGATTGTGACTCTCTTGGCACACTTTTTTAACACTGATTCAGAGAAATTAATTCATGGTTTTCTGCTTGCAGTGCCTGGTTAGCAGCCTATGAGCACCCAGTGGTGGACCGCATTAATCAGAGAATTGAAGATCTTACAGGTTTGGATGTGAAAACAGCAGAGGAGTTACAGGTGTGGCATTGTGCATATGCGTGTGTGTGTGTGTTAGGGGGCACAATTCAACTGAGGCATACACCTGTGTATAACAAATAATAAGTGCATGTCAGATCAGAAACAAAAGCACAGAACTGAATATACTTTCATCCAGTTTGATGGCACGTGAGACAAGCTCTGAATAAAGGGTTTAAAATGAAAGTTAACACTTGTTTTCACGTTGTTATTATGTATTAACTTAATTAATTTTAAATTTATGCAAAATTATTACAGGCAGTGTGCCAAAAATAAAATTATAGATAGTTTTAAATAGTTTTGCATATTATATCTGTTTCTGTGTTTCTCTCAGGTGGCTAATTATGGTGTAGGAGGCCAGTATGAGCCACACTTTGACTTTGGACGGGTAAACGATATTGTCATTTTACTCTTAAACAGCTCTTAACATTAATTAGCAAATAGATGTACATGAGTCTCTCATGGAGATCACAGTGTTTATCTATACTCTTTGTAATCTGCTTGTCACCTGATATCAACAAAACACAAAAGACTAAAAGGCTCATAAAATTCATAATTTACGGAATGAGGGTTGTATAAGCACAATACATTACTCCTTGGGCATTTCATATTTTTTCTGTTCATGGAGTCATTTGATCATTTAAAAATTTTGGTTTATAAAGGTGTCAAAATAATTTCATGCCCTCTGTTGAAAGCTGTTTCCATCTATTCAAACTCAAAGCAGGAGTCTCACAACACAACTCAACACTTGTTTTTTTCCTGCTTTCTACTTCTATGATCTCCAATAGAAAGATGAGCCAGATGCCTTTAAGGAGCTGGGCACAGGGAATCGTATTGCCACCTGGCTGTTCTATGTGAGTGATTTAGACAATTATATATGTACTTGCTTATAGTACTTATTTCCTCTGTTTTCTCATTCATGGCAGTTTTTATTTCAATTACTGTTTAAAGAAGCAGTCTACCTGTAATATGGATTTTTAATAAAATAACATGGAATGTTTCCTCTGTAGATGAGTGATGTGGCAGCAGGGGGTGCCACAGTATTCCCTGAAGTAGGAGCAGCAGTAAAGCCAATAAAGGTACTAGCATGTCCATGCTGGTGAAACAGGACATGATTACTTAGTCCTGATTTCTGCCAGTTTTTTGTCAATCTTTTGTTTGTCCTTGATAAAGCTTGTGTTTGTTTATGAACTCCAGGGTACAGCAGTGTTTTGGTATAACCTGTTTCCAAGTGGAGAGGGAGACTATAACACAAGGCATGCTGCATGCCCTGTACTTATGGGCAATAAATGGGGTGAGTGAGCTGATGGTCATTTTCATTAAAGCTCCTTTTTCTTTACCGCACACTGCAATTATATATATATAAAATATTTTATGAATATGTAAATGTATATAAATGACATAAAATGAAATATTTTCTTTCTGTTCTTTTTTTTTTTTTTTTATTTTGATGGAAGCCTCCATCTTGAACAAATTGCATATTAATCTTTAGCATTACCATGTAAACCTGGAGTTTTACTATAAACTTCTGTCACAGAGAGGCTTACATTGCTTAATGGTTTCCTACCCACAAGGCCGTTGACACCTTTAAGGAGTTGCTGATAGTAACCTGCTGATACTACACTAATTCTAATACACAACTGTCGGATTGTATATTTTTAATTCACACCCTCCAGTGTCACCCAAAAGAGGACTGGTTCCCTTTTGAGTCTGGTTCCTCTCAAGGTTTCTTCCTTTTCCATCTAAGGGAGTTTTTCTTGCCACTGTCCCCACAGGCTTGCTCGATGAGGATAAATACAAACACAAATATATGTCAGTTAATCTTGATTTTTTGTAATTTTTGTATTTTGTAGTGTAACGTTAAACTCTTTTTATTATGTTCATGTTCTGTAAAGCTGCTTTGAGACAATGTTCATTGTTAAAAGCACTCTACAAATAAAATTTAATTGAATTGAATTGATAGTGAGACCATTGAGAATTAGTTCATCTCCACCCAAAGAGAGTGATGCAGCAGTGCTTTAGTGTCTTAAAGATCACCTTCTCTCATTTTTACACTTTACTGAAGCAGATAAGCTTTGAAAGGTTTCATTAATATTACCATCAACACCATAGAAATGCCCATAGAAAGAAAAAAGCACTTGGGGTTTTGATTTTAGGAGTAAACAACAAAATCTGTCATTGCCCCTTGATTGTAACTATGGTTCCTTCCTGTTAAATACCATAGTTACTGTGCTAGCGGTGACCCCTTGTAATTCAGTTCAGTTCAATTAAATTTTATTTGTATGCTACTTATAACAATGGATGCAGGATTCAGTGCTAAGGTTTAACAGAAATACAGCAGATGCAGCATGCACTGCTAAGGTCTAACAGAAATACAGCAGCAGAAAATTACCATGAAGACCAGTTTCACATGTCAGAAACATGCAGACTAGTAGCTAAGAAGATATTTCATGGGGACTTTAATGTGTTTCAGGGCAGAGTTATTCTTTTAAGTGAAATCCCATCTTAAAATACCAAGACCTTTCTCTTGGCATGTTTATTTGTTGAACATTCTTTCTCTGTCTTTGTTTTAAAGTTTCAAACAAATGGATCCATGAAAGAGGTCAGGAGTTCAGAAGGCCCTGTGGACTACATAAGACAAACTGATGATAACCTTCTTCATCCGGTCCTCCTCATTGCTTGTGTCCACTTTGTGGTTTAAGGCCTATAAGATATTCTTGATTAAACCCCCAGCCCCACCCACATTTGCCTTTAACAATCAACTTAGTTCTGCCATATTTTATTTTTATTTAAATAGTGTGTGTGTGTCTGCCAGCAAATGACACTGATGCCATTGGTGCCTTTTATCATTGCTTAAAATAGCTGCAGAGAAGAAAGCAGTCCCTCATGACACTCCATCTTTCCAGGTCTTAATATAGCTGAGGTACTATGGGAAAAATCTCAAACCTTTATTAAAGTATTCACATGGTGTACCAGATTTACCTGAGACATTTCAAACCTAAAGCTGTTTCATCTATACATTGCTTGCACAAAACCTCTACACTCTGGAATCCTAAAGTCAGGTTGTAGCTACAACTGTGTCTGATTCCAGTAGCTGAGCCAATTGCAATACCTTGCCTTCTGTGTGTGTGTGTGTCTGTCTGTCTATCTGTCTGTGTGGGGGAGGTAAAGGTTTGTCTCATTGCACTGATCCTACAGGAATCTTGACTAGAGTTAAGGATTATGGACCCATGCACTCTTTCCCCTTTACACACACTCGCACACACATCAGTCTGATGCCAGGTTTCACTTGCACTGAGGTCATTCACACAGGGATAAACAAATTTGTCATGTTTACACTGGTTTCTTTTTCCTCAAGTGCAACTAGGATTAAAGAACAGTAACATTGCATTGGCAGACATCCTTATCCAAAGCGAATTACATTTATCTCATTTGTACAGTTGAAAAGTTTAGGGTTAAAGTTTTGCTCAA
This sequence comes from Bagroides melapterus, assembly GCA_028566695.1. Classification (NCBI taxonomy): domain Eukaryota; kingdom Metazoa; phylum Chordata; class Actinopteri; order Siluriformes; family Bagridae; genus Bagroides; species Bagroides melapterus. Next base: position 19,891,083 of record JAOTRN010000053.1, read on the forward strand.
GTGCCCAGCAGTGGCAGCTTGGTGGTCCTGGGATTTGAACATCTGAGCAGTGATCCAAGGTGTTAACCACTAAGCTGCCAATTCAATATAAAGTGCCCTGGAAATACTGGATATTCCGATCTTTATTGCAAACAAAATGCACTTAGGTCTAGTTTTTTTGTGCTATTCACAATTACAGTCACTACACAACGGTTTACTAGCAGAGAAGCAAGTGATGTTAAGCAGTTCATCATTTCAAAGTCTTTCCTTTTGTAATAATAGTGAGACTGTAACACTCCAGTTACTCAAACTCCTGTTATCTGGAATGAAAGCCTCTATTTATATATCATTTCATGTCTTTTCACTCTAGTGACTTAAGATTTGTGGTCAAATACTGTAAATGTGTGAACATTGTTTTACTACAGAAATAAAGAATTCCCTGATCTTTTTCTTTTTTGTGTGCTTTTATTCTGTTAAATCTTTCTATAAAAAACACCATCATCAGTAAAACACCACAAGAGAAATAAAAAATAATTTATGGGAAATTGGACACAACTAGTAATAAAATAGTTTTTTATTACTAGTTTTAGCATAGTGTTTAGGTTTGTAGGATTTTTAAATTGAACCATACCTCACAACATATTTTAATCATATTTCAGGCAACAAAAAAAGTAACAAGTAGACGTGGTGGAGGCAGCTCTGTTTGCACTGTTTGTGTGAAGTTCTACTTGTTTTATTATACTTAATCTTGTGGCATATATATCTGTTTGACAATTTTGCACTTATGGTTCTGGGATTTTGTAATCAGCTGGGTGTGATCCTTCACGCAATCGTCCAAAACAGCCTAACACGAGATCCACTGCCACACTGGCTGTATTGTGAACCTCTTCCTCTCTTTTGGCTCGCTTTGGGTTCACCTCCACAACATCAAGAGCAGACAGGAGCCCTGTTTGTGAATCACCATGGGATAGGTCAGTTCCTAACATTACATTACTTTATGCTTCTCAACATGACACATAAGACAGCATTTATCGCATGTCTATTTTATTCATATGCTTTCAGTGAAAAGCAGCCAGTTTCTCTCACCTGTTTGACACACATACTCAGTGATGTAGATGCCTTCTCTGTATGTCAGGCCACCTATCACTGGAGTTCCTGTGGCTGGTGCTACTGAGGGGTCCAGGGCATCAATATCATAACTCAGATGGATGGGCTTTTTTATCCTGTTTGTCAAATCATGGTTTTACAGTTATATGAGATACAGTAGATATTGATATAGTGTTTTACATATTAAAATAAATAATATATTGTAAACGAATACTTTGAAAATATGTGATCACATGTCTGTTCCATAACCTTGGCAATCCCAAGTCTGTCTACCTCTGTCATAGAGAAAGTCTTAATACCCAGGTATTTCAGGATGTGACTGTAAACACATTAAAGGGTATTTTATTTTCATATTCAGTACTTGAAGTTGAAGATATAATTCATTACAATTAACTCAGAGCCAACAATTAATCTGAAACTCTCCGAGCCAACAATTAATCTGAAACTTTTGTAATAATAGTGAGTTATTATTATAATAGTGTTATTAGGCAGTGTTAGGAACTTACTGTTCCTCTGGGTCTACATCTCTGAGGCCAATGTATACTACATCTTTTGCTGCTATACAAGGCTTGATCCATGAGAAATTAGGCATGACAGGAATCTGAAGGAGAAAGCAATACAATTAATAAGACAAAAATATTTTTTATCTAAGTGTTCTCTGTACATATACATCTTCTGTATGTTATAAAGCTTTCAGCTGCACAACATGCAGCAGCGGTCAAGGCACAGTCAGTGATGATCAATATAAAAACCTTACGTGAAAACACATATGATCAAAATTAAGAATACTGTTTACACACTGGAAAGTTCTGTCACTTAGTCCAGGCATGAACATGTCATGAAATTACAACACCAAACACATCATGTGTTTGCCTAGTTTTATTAACACCAGTCCAGTTTTATTAGACCAGATGCATTGAATAAAAATATTTTCTCTAAAATAACTATTACATTATTGTGAATCACCTTATTGCACAGCTCATGGATGAGGTAGGACATGGGCTGCCCATGGATGTTTCCTGTCGGACTGGTCAGAGGTGTGTTAATGTCAGCATGGGCATCTACCCAGACTACACTTAGCTTGGGTCTGCAGGCTGCGTGCCCATGGATCGAACCAATTGCTAAACTATAGCAACAAACCAAAACAGACACTGTAACAGAGTCACTGTTCAAAGGCTAAACATATAAATAATATCCTTCCTTCAAAATGCATTCAGTTTATGACTTGTGAACATGCTGAACCTGTGATCTCCTCCAAGCATCACACAGGTGTGGCCATCATTCTTAACTCGCTGCACAGCATCAGCAACCTGTTTGTTTGCAAGACCAACTGCCCGGGGTTGCTTTGTCGTCCTGAAGGGCTCATCAATGGAAACCTCTTCAAATATTAGATTACCATAATCCTTCACCACACAATCTGAAAGAGTAGGCCTGAACCAGATTATTTTTTTGATATATATATATATATAGTCACCAACCACTTTAGTAGCAATGTCTGCATGTTCATTCACTTCTCATGTTAGCCACTGGACTGACACACTTACATTTAACATTTACATTTACATAATTTGGCAGACACCCTTATCCAGAGTGACGTACAAAAGTGCTTTTAAGTCTGTTACACAAAAAAAGAGGCTCAACTGTTCTTCTTTGCACTCAGTCTCCAATTATTTTGTGCATTAAACTTTTCTACATTAACTTAACTTTCCTACATTTCTACATTATTGATTTGCTCATTTAAATGTTTAAAAAACTGATGATCTCCTGGAACTTTCACACATAACAGACAGTGGTGGGACAAAACAACACAAAACTTCTGTGTTCTGTTCTCACAGTTCTGTCATCATGCTTCATGCTGACAACTACCACCAACCACAGTAAGCAGAAAAGCATCTCAGGACACAATAAATGCACACATATTAGATGTTGAGGTAAATGGGCTACAACAGCAGAAAACCAAATCACGTTCCACTCCTGTCAGCAAAGAAAAGAAATATGAGGCAAGAATGGGTATAGACTGAAAAACTGAAAGTTACAAAAAAAAACCGAGAAGAAAACAAGATTTTAAGCACTTGATCAGCATATGATTTTAAATTATGGGTTTAAAAATGCAATGTTTGAAGCAATATTAATAACACCAAATATTAAACTTTGTGCGTAATGAGAGACCAAAAGCATTTACCAACCATAATCCAGAAAATACAAACAAACAAACAAAAAAATAGACGGTATGTCAATAAATGACAAATCACTCAGGATACATTAAACTATGTTACTGATTGTACTGATTGATGTTAATCTTCTGAATTACTGAGTACAGTAAAAAGACATTCTAACGATGACAGGGGGTGTGTATATTTCTGAGAATGACTATTATACACACACAGAGGAACACCCCCATGTGGGTGTTGCAAGGTCAACAAGCTCTATCCTATCAGATCCCATCTTGTGTCTCATTTACACACAAACACACACACACAGATATAAATGGACATTGTAGTGTCTATGTATGTGCTTATGACAAGTGGAGTAGAATTAGTCCTATAGATCTAAATTGCTTCATGTTGACCAGCAAATTGTAGAATATTAATATTGAGGTTAAAAGGTGTCAAAAGAAGCTATAATAATACAGCAGTATTTTAATACGTTGCTACATGATCTTTGCTTTATGCAAATTCTGATTATGTAGATTAATGATGATAACTCTGAGGCTAAACGATCTTTTCTGACAGTTTGGGTGATTACACAATTTAAGAAACCATTTGAATTAATTTTAAAATGCAAATATTTGCTCTGCTCAAACGAAAAGATCGTTCTGTTTTATAGTTCAACATTACACCATTAGTTTCTTTTTGATATGCCCATTTAATTTGTATTTAAATTTCCACTAAGTGTTACCTTGGCCTTTAAGTTTCTTCACCAGTCCAGCGTTACGAATCGCATCTGGTCCCAGTTGGACACCATCCCTGGGCTGTTGCAGGACACAGGATTATTCCTAATCTAATTCATTATTCAGACAATACGTTTAAACAGCTTCCAAATGTCTTCCCACCCTCCCGCTGAACTAGACCTCACCTGTCCCTTAGCAAAAGGCGCTCCAATTATTCCGACCGAGTGGAGATCTCTTCGGAATATTCTGAAAGCGGTGTTTAAAATCTTCATCGCGATGCTGATGCTATGTCCGCTTAGTAAACACTTATAGAAAAGAAGCTCAGCAGCGACTCAAGCGCTCCAGCGCATTCCCGATCTTAGGAAACGATCCATCTCTGAAATAGTGCATCATCACTTCATGACTCGCCCCTTCCCTTACATCACTTTTTTTTTTAAGTGCCGAGCCGGTTCAACAAGTGGCCCGCACACTAACCTGTAAATAAACAGCCCGCGTGAAGACACCACCTCAGTTCTGTTGAAGAAACTCTTAACAGTGACACTGTATTTGTGTTAAAATTAATCTCATTATTCTCTAACTGAATTCAATATTCTGCTGCATAGACAATGACAGATCTTTTTTTGTTATGGAAATGTCAACTTTAGGTATTAACAAGGTTGCACAACTGTGTCATGTGGGTAATCCAAATCCGTACCCAATCCAATTATAGTAATGTTGTCCTAATTGTTGCTGTGAGTATATATGGCCACAAGTATGTGGACACATTACAGTCACACCCATTCTTCCACAAACTGTTGGACAAAATTGGAAGTACAAAAACAAAAGTTGTTTTTATTTGTTGTAGAGACGCTTCCCTTTCCTTCACTGGAGGAAACCTGGGGTCTAATTCTGCTGTGCAATTAATTACTTAAAAAGCAATATCAGCAGAATAATGTCTTTTCGCAAGTCCGCAAGTTTAAAAAAATGGGCAATTAATCGGTGGGACACGTGCATGCCAAACCGTGGGTGGTGTTCCGCACGGATCGCGGATCAACTGCGATCCGTTGCATCGCTATGTGCTTTACATTTGTACTTTCATAAAGTCAATGCAGTGGAGTTTGTACAGAATAATTAGCAAATTCTTTTAGAATTTAGCATTTTTATAAAGAGATGCATTTAATAAACTAGTTGACACTTTTCCTGAGACTCTGGACAATGGGAGCATAGTCCTACAAAGTTAATGTGTAAATATTAAAGGTAATGTGTAAACATGATGAGAATACACTGCACCCTAGTGTTGCTTCTTGTATGATGAGGTTTCGGTATCAGTTTATTTCTGTTTAGAACGTGGAAAATAAAAGGTAGGAACTGGTGGTGTAAAAAAACAAACAAACAAACAAAAAACCGACACCATAGCACTTGGCACGTAAATTTACTGGAAGCAATCGTTTTGATTTGCTGCTTCATGTAAAACAGAACATAGAATTTACATATGTTCGAAATGCATAACAGTTTGTTTTTTTCCAAAAATTCCAAAAACTGAAATTAGAAGTAGCTCTGCAAGGATTCTCCCAGAATCGACTCCATTTCCTGAATAGTCTTCTGTACCTGGTGTTCCACCTCTTCACATTCATCTATAAGTAACAAGACAGATTTAAATATTGAGATTTTGGTATACTGAGTGGTAACAAAGAAAGCCTACATTGTCATGACAAAACACGCTAAAAAGTGTAATCAATAAATTGTTCAGAAAAAAGTAGTTAGATAAGGAGTCACATTTATGAGCAATAATACAACAAAAGATTGTGCTGTTTTCACAGCGGTACAATGGAAACAGGGGCTAAGATTAGGTTATGATGAGACACACAGTAGTGTGTTTGTTCCTGGTCTTTAAGGTGGGACTATTTTATGTTGGGGGACGAATAAGGGCATAGTTGTGAAAACAAGACAAAAAAGGAGGGATGGCATATGAATCATGGCTTACCTTCCATAAGCTCAGCCAGAAATGGGATGCTCTCTGGCAGAAGCACCATGTAGTTCTCCTTTAGTTTGCTTGCCAGCTCAACCACCATCAACAGAGCAGAGAAGCGCACCTGAAACACAGAAGGAATGCAAACAAACTGTTAGCATATTACATCCAGCAACTGTTTATTTATACAATAGGGAGTGTTCTACTATTTTCTGCCCCATTACCTTGGAACAGCTATGGCGTGTCTTCAGCAAGATCTGGTAGTTGAGAACTTTCCACTGTGAGTCATCACCGATGGCAACTGAGAACTGTGCTACACACGGAACCAAGTGCTTGGTGACTCTGGTCTGGTAGACTTGCTCTCCGCCCAACATGTTTTCCAACTGCCAGTGGACAACATACAGTATATGAGTGCATAATCACCATAAAATAAAATAAAATACTGCATAGTGGAAAAGGGTGAGAAAAAGAAACCGGAAAAAGAAATCTTTGCATGTTTGGCTCACATGACCAAAAAGCAATTCATCCAATTTGTGAAATTACATGTCCAAAAGAATGAAAAAGTATTTCCTATCACACAAGTTTAAAAATTTGCCATAAACTGGGCACATGAGTATATCAGCAAGTGATTTAATCTGTGATCTCAAGAGTCAAGAGCCTTGTAACAGTACAGTTAATGTAACACTTTGCCTATGAAATTTAACAAGCTCTTAAACCCACCTGATCTACCAGGGGGACAAGGAGTGCATCCGCTCGTTCTTTACTGAGGAATCGCTGGGTGTCATACAGAAAGATCTTATGGAGACAGTCCAGTATGTATTGCAGCAACAGACTGCTCTTCTGCAGGGCAACATCATCCTCCTCCGAGTCAAAGAAGGCCTCATCTTCATGGGGATCACACAGGCAAAAAAGATGCATATCCATTTACATTAGGGTGTTTGTGCCACCGGAAGACATGAACCTTATTCTATGAACAGTATTCAAGTTATAAATAACTTCACAGAGTCTTTGCAGAGTGATCACAGAGTGATATCTGGCTTTATTGGAATTATCTGGAGTTATAATTCAGTATAGATGGAGTTGTGTTTGAACTATTCTGTTATGATTAGGAAATTCTAAACTGAATGAATATGTTAGGGAAGTTACAACACTTACAAAACAATACAAATGGTTCTACAAATAAGTTTTATCTACCAGTGTAAGCAGTATTGAGTTGGCGGAGAAGGTCTGAGAATGGCTTCACCAGCTGCCCAGCAAATAGAACAAACAAGCCCTTCAGTCTGTCTGCAATGCAATTAGCCAGCCGGCAGAAGGTCAGCATCTGGTCTTTAGGTGCACCGTCTGTCTTACTCCAATCATACAGCTGCCACAAAAAGGTTGTTTTGAGTTTATTTATTAACTGATTGATTTAAACCAATGTGGGGTGTCCACTTACCTTGAAAAATAGTGGTCTAAATGTGACCTCTGACAGCTTCATTATCATTGCGAGGAGACAGTCTATAATACAACCCTCAATTTCAGCAGTCTTTTCCAGATCCCCCTGTCCAAACACACCATGTTTAATAGTCACCAATATCCCATATCTGATCCTGTCTACAAGTTAATTCATGAAGGAGCAGAAATAATTTCCGTTTCTTTATTATTAATCATCATTAGTTTCATAAATCCCATGAGGTTTACCTGACAATGTTTGGTACGGAAGTTCAGAGCTGACAGGAAGAAGGAGGTGAGCTCTGACTGGTGGGAATTGAGTTGATCCTTTTCCATATGACCAATATGCTCTTTCAGGATGTACATCAGAGGACGAAGATGGCTCTAAGCATTTAGAAAATTACATTCAGATGAAATTTGTACAATAGATTGTTATTAACAAAATTAAACGCAAACATAAAGGAACATCAGTTTACAAATGTACTGGATATTATATTTATTAAATATTACAAACCTGCTGAGATTCCACCATGCTGTTGTAGCATCTTGCCAGGGTGGGTATTAGAACCCTAGGTGGCACCTTTGTTGCAAGTGTGGAACTCAGGGAGGATAGTCTAACAGCCAGCTGAGGGCAGGTGGTAAGTCGATCAGCAACCTGTGTTAAGCGCGCAACCTGCTCCACAGAGAGGCAGATAAGATGTAAAATATAAGATATATACGTATACGTATACGTATACACACACACACACAGAAGAAAATAATTATTTGATCCCCAGCTGATCCCCAACCAATCAAGATTTCTGACCTTTGCAGACCAGTTGTGTCCATGATGCACACAAAGTTCTATCCCTTTAGAAAAGTACATTTCAAAACTCTGATTGCGACCCAATTTGCTTGTGACCTGAACCTAATTTGAACTAACTTGAACAAAAAACTAACATTGCACAAGTCCGTTCTAGACCCTTGCTGTTTGAAGCACAGAAAAAAAAAAAAAAATAAATAAATAAATAAAAGTTAGAAAAAAGTTCAGTGAATTTGTCCGATGTCAGTTCCTCCTCGTGATCCTCAACCAGTTACTCTACGTCGTCACTGTGGACTTCAAGGCGCATGCTCTTGCACATGGACACGATCTCCTCCACAACAGGGGGCACAAATCCTTCAAAATCTCTTTCAGCAAAGCATTCAGGACAAAGTTTCTTCCATGCTGAGTTCAAGGTCCGGTATGTGGCGTCTTCCCAGGCTTTGTTGATGATGTTGATGCAATGAACAATGTTGAAAGGGTCCTTGCATTCCGAGTCAAAGTGGTCACGTTAAAAAAATCTGGTGAAGAGTCCCTTAGTGTATGGCTTCTTGAAGTTGGAGATCACTTGATGGTCCATGGGCTGCAGATGAGGAGTCATTTTGTTTGGGGAGGGCATAGCCTTCTCCTCCTGGTGATGTAGGTCATCTGGGTCTTCTTCCAGAACGATTTTTTGCGATTCTTTTGCTTACGCTTCCCAGCGCAGCGCTGCTTACGCTTCCCACCAAACTAGCAATCTCTCTAGCAGTAAGTGCCTTACTGCACTAAGAATGTGACTTCTTTATTGACGATTTTCAACCCACTCTCTACTGGCTTTAAATTCATCACTTTCTCCACTTGAAGAAGGGTATTTCTGCCGCAAGCACCTCGTTGATCACCTCAGATCGACTTGGACTTCTTGTACTCTACAGCAAGATCGGTAACATGCAGACCACGCTCATACTTCTCAATAATTTTCTTCTTCACTTTTATTTCAATTTTCTTCAAAACCTTCTTCTCACTAATATACCACTCTTCACTTGCTTTTATGGTTAACTGCAAAATGAATGCAAAAACACACAAAACACAGCAGAATGCGTTCACAGCAAATTAACGCATGTCTGACTGATTACATTTACGGCATTTAGCAGACACCCTTATCCAGAGCAATTTACATTCATATCTCATTTTTTTTTTAGACTTGCACAGTGGGTACGTTGGTGGAGCAGGGATTCGAACTCACAACCTTCCGATTGGTAGACCAACATCTTAACCACTAGGATACCACATTCTGATTACAAGGCGAGACTGAGCACATGTGTCTTTTTAGGTGTACTCAAACAACTGGAAGAGGGGATAATTGACATATGGGGAAAAAATGCAGCTGTTTTTTGTTTGTGTGTTTGAGACCAGATGCAAAAATTTGGCAAATATTTTGGTTGGGAACCCATTTGTTCGAGTTCAGAAGCATTCGTGACAAGAGGTTCCGCTGTACATAATGAGTGTACATAATGTTTTTTTATTTTAATTTAATTTTAATTTAAAATTAATTTTTAATTTTTAATTAGGAATTTATAAATAAATTCTTTAAAAATCCTACAATGTGATTTCCTGGATTTTTTTTCCACATTCTGTCTCTCATAGTTGAAGTGTACGTATGATGAAAACTACAGACCTCTGTCATCATTTTAAGCGGGAGAACTTGCACAATCGGTGGCTGACTAAATACTTTTTTGCCCCATTATACATATATAAAAAAAGTGTGTATAAATTTATATATATATTTAAATAATATATATTTATATTTATTTATTATTACTTTTTCTTTGAACAATAAAACGTTAAAAAAATCTGGGAAACGTTGTATATATGGATGTATGTTTCTAACCTGCAATATGGTGTCCTCAAGGTAAGGGCTGATGAAATGAGGGAGAGTTTCTGCTGTTCTCTGTAGGGCTGTAATAGCACTTAACAGATATACCTCTGTAGAAAGAAGATCCTTCCGCTCCTTCAGGGCCTGTAGAACTGCTGGCATTAACCTTTTCAGCACACAGAGTTTAAATATCACTAAGTTTAGACAAAGAAGATAAATAGATCCAATAAAATATCTAACAAAGAAACACCACATGTTCTTTAATAAACATACCCTGCATCAGTGGGTAACATATCTTACATACTTAAGAGACATCCTGACTTTCTATTTTTGCTATACTGAAAGGTGAGATCAAGACAGATTTGAAATAATGACACATATTGACTATTTAATTTATGCAATGGTAAAAAATTGGCAAAATAAATGGGAAAAACATGAAAAACTGTGTTCAGTATTTGTTGATCTTGATAGTGTTTTGTTATTTGCCTGCGGCTTCGGCCAATAATTTTCATTTTTGCATCCCTACCCAAAACAAATCAAAAAGTGTTATATGGAGTCAAACAAAACTAAAGTTAGTCAACAAAATAAATCTAATAACGTACCTGTGTATTTGGGTGATGGCAAGGGCCTTCAGTGTGCTAGTGACTTCAGCCACACAGAGCAAAGCACTGCTCATAACATTTTTCTCTTCCCTGGGGTTTGTCACCAACTCCACCGTCTTGCTCAGTACAGGCAAGAATGCCTTCTGGTGGTGGGTGCCAAAAATGCGGCACAGCAGCTTCAGGCTGTAAAGGGCTGTCTGCCTGTTAATGGCTTGCTCTTCAGTCTCTTTTCCTCCAATCTGACCAGAACACTGACCCGCAATAATCAAGAGGTCATCAATAAGTTCAAGCAGCATAGCCACCTTAAACAGAGAAAGGCCAAAAGACTAAAAACATTTGCTACAATATTTCTTTTTTTTTTTTTACAAGCAATCAGTCAACTGTCATCCTATTAATTTGAGCCGTATAATAAATATAAATAATAAAATAAATGTGGATTTTAAAAAACGTTAGGATAAAACAGTTACTGAATATGAATTAAGAGACAGAATTCAAAGGCATAAAGGCCAAGAAGTTAGTGTAAGTGGGCACCTGCTGCTCCTCCCACCGTGTCCTCTGCTGCAGTCTGTTGTTCAGCAACTCCATTGCTTTCCTCCTTACTGATGGAAGCTGATTACTCATCAGGCCCCGCACCACCATGATGAAAGTGTCAGTAGGGAGGAGGGCGTTCACCTTCAAAGACAAGGATTTTAAAACCACAAACACACCCCCAGCCCAAACAACTCTGAAGAGAAACACTGAAGAGTATTCCTAAGATGTGTGCCTCGTGGAGTATAAAATCATTTCATACAGTCCTTTCGTAAATCACCTGCATGAGGTATATAAAATACACTTTTGTTGTAAACATATATGTCTTTTGGCAAGTCAATTAATCATGCCCATGTTAATGAATTAGGATTATCTAGAAATTCTGAAATAAAACCTAAAGAACATAAAGCATGAAGTTAAAACATGGCCACATCTGGGTCAAGGAGACACTGTTTTGTTTTCACAACAGTTTTGTTTTTTGTTATAAATTTTGGATGTACGCTTTGGAACAAAGTAAACACCTTGGAGTCGTCAGTTCAAAGCCTGAATACCACAGACAATGTGTGAAATTAATTGTGTGTATAAGCAAAAAAAGGCCCATAAAAAAACGGACTGAGGTACAACAGTTCTAACAGAAGAGCAAAAATAGCAGTCAAGAATTGCTGGCAAATAACCCCCACCCCACCCCACAAAAATGCATAACACTTGCAGAATTTGGCAGACACCCTTATCCAGAGGCTCCATTTATCTCATGTATACAACTGAGCAATTGAGGGTTAAGGGCCTTGATCAACGCTCCAGCAGTTGTAGAAAATGTCCTGGAATCTTGTACTCACTATAAGTCAATTATTCCAAAGGCTTTACCACAGAGCTACCACTTCCCATAAAGTGCAAATAAAGCTACCTCATTTACTGCATAAAGGTCAGCAGACCTATGGTCAAGCCATAATGTATGACAATATGTTACGTTTACGTTACGTTATGTTTAATATGACTGCATTTAAAAATTTTTTGGAAGTTTCTGTGACGAGCTGATCGTACCTTATCCAACACATCGTAGGACTTGGTAAGCAGTGCTCTCCAAAACTTGGCTGTGGGTTTGTTGGAGTTCTCCTCGACACACAGAGCCACAGTGTGGATGTAGCGCAGGTTCTCCTCCAACAAGCTAGAAAGCAATCATGAAAACATATATGATTATAATACATTGCATTATGACACTGAAGACCATTTCTGACAGACACTCACTTTTGCTGAAGCTCCTGAAAAGAGTTTTCAGTTAAATCCTCACAATCGGCCACCTAGATAAATCAAATATATAGATGTAGTTAATTTTAACATTCTGTAATACCATGCTGAATTTAATTGCGACCTACCTTTCCTACAAACCACCTACCTTTCCTACAAAGCTGCTGGCAGCTAGTAGCTGGCCCATGAAGGACACAGACAGGAACTTAACATGCCGAAGCTCTTTTCCACTATGGGCCTCTACATTAAAAACCAGATCTAAAGTGCTTTCCTCTGTCTTCTGAGATACTGTTCCTCTTGTCCTTCTCCTCTCTGGGACTAGAGAATAGGAACATAATTTTAAACACACAGAATTAGCACATTTTTCAAAAGCATTACTTTATAATGGTTTGTAACACCATATATCGGAATGTCCAATCATGAAAGTTCTGCTGTGGATGCAGGTTTCATTCCAAGTGTGCAGAAGGCACACCTCATCCTTAACTGGAATGAGAATCTGCCCTTTGCGGATAAGACTGGACACCCTGCCATAGGGGGTACCTACCATCCTCTTTTTCCTTTGGAAGGGCCAAGAGGAACTGTAGTATTTTAATAAGTGAAGTGAGCTGCTCATGGACTTCAAACTCGCAACATAGCAAGACCCAGAATTCTTGATCCTGCTCCAGTGCTGCTTCCTGAAACACAGTAAAATCCATCTGCCATATATACTTTTACAGAACCTTGATTACTGTGTTATTCTTCAAACTGTAACATAAAATGGCAACATTTATAGATGTTATCATCAAAAAAAAAAGCATGCTAGCTACCCTCTACAATTCTTTCAAGCATGCCCTAACAGTGGATATGTCAGTTTTTGAGAATGTTGCCACTTGTATTATTTATTTGTATTTACTGTTGGATATGCTGCTGAAAGCAGTATTCAACCGTTTTAAGAAGCAATGAAGAGGCTTACCTTCTCAGGTCCTGTGCTGCTGACTGCAGTGTTGGTGGCATGCTGTTTGAACAGGAGCAGCATTAAGACCCAGAGAAAATTGGCAGGCCCCAGTGTGGCCATCAGCTGCCTGAGGATGGGTATACGTCTGTGTTCAGGGACGTGTGGGAGAGCATCAACAAAAACGTGCATGATGCGTGTCACCACAGCCTGCATTTGTCCCTCTTGGTGAGTACTTCCTTCATGAGCCTTAGGAAAAAGAGAAGAAACAGGCCCATGTGTGGCAAGGGAGGGAAAGAGGATCAGCATCTGTTTGCAATCAGCCATAGAACCCCAAAAATAGTGTAAATATTTCAAAGAGAGGAAGCTGGGCATCCCAGTAAACAAAAACTGAAATATTTTTAATAAAATCGTAAAGGACTGCTGTAATCTACTGAAAAAAAGTGACTATAAACTGATCCCCTCTACTTAAGTGAACCCATGTACTCCTTATCAAAACGGAGTACAACATCATTGAATGTTTTCTATGAAACAATTAACCTATAGCCATTGTAAATATTATTTCTTCACAAGCAAAGTCACAATGGTTTAAACATACATGAATGAGAGCTGGGATGACCATCTGCACAGTCCTGTTAATGATCTGGAAGCTGTAAGCATCATCAAGTCGCATAATGTTGGCCCCCATAAAGGTAAAGATTGGCATAATATTGTGCAGAACTTTCTCCTGAAGAGTAAAAAGCAAAAGATAAGCCACATTTAACAGCCATGTCTTTTTAAAATGTGTAACCACAAGATTGTTTCATATTACTCACTGGGAAGATTCCAGCTACGGTACCGAGCAGCAGGAGGGCATGGTGGTGTGTTTGTGGCATGTTCGAGGTCCTCACACACTGAACCACTAGCTCCACGTTAAATTTATCTTCATCCAAGATATCTGTAAAAAAGTTTTTTTTTGAACCACTAATACAAATATTTATTTCACTGAAAATAAACATAGCTTTTCAATTTAATTAAATAAACCCAAATACAAGGTTACTGCCTGGGAATTAATTAAATAGGTTCATAACCCAGCATTTACCTCAGATGTAGGCCAGTGAATACATACCCTTGCTGATGGGTCCACCCTGTGGGGAGAGCTTCTGGCAGACGTTTAGCAGTACACTGAGGAGAAGCTGTTTGGTGTACTCTGTACTACCTTGCTCTGTTGACACCTCCAAACATCTGTAATACAGCAAACAGCAAGCAAATGAACATGTGCACTAAAATAACACTGTGAGGAATAATTATTTAAAATGAATGCCACTAAGATTTTTCATTCATTGCTTTCATCTAAACAGAACTGCAACTATTAAAACATTTAAATATGAAAAATGTGTGCACCTGGACAGAAGGCTGAAAAGAGCTGGCACCAACATCTGAGGCCTCTTTAGCTTCTTCTTGTGCTGCAAGAGCTCCAAAATAAAGGTGACCCTTGACCAGGACACCGTTCCACCTTCTGATGGCAAATCCTGCGCTTTCCTTTTGGTGGAGAAAAAGCATATAAATATACTTAGCCAACTCTCAAAAATCATTCTGAGCAACAAGGTTAGGTCTGGATTAGTTCAAGTTGGGCACTTACTTGGGCTGCACCTTGCTCCGTCGAGTTTGCTGCACACTCCCTGACATTTTTGGCTTGTCCACAGGGATCAATTCATTAGCCACCAACTCTGCATCCACAGCAAGCTATAACAGACATAAGTACAAGTCAACCGACAAATACCACAGAACAGGCAAAAAAACAAAACAAAAAAACATTTTTTTTGTTTCTTATTAAGTGTCTACAAGAAACTGTGCCCTTACTGCTTTGAAGACACTACTGATGGTCTGTGAACAAGTTGGGTTTTTATTGTCTACCAGCAGGTCAAACAGAACTCCCAGTATCCTCTGCTGAATGTTCTCATCTCCCAGGGTCACAAAGAAGGGCTTGGTGATCTGAGTTTAGGATTGTGTATAGTGGGAACAGTGATTAGTTTATAAGTATTAAAAATAATGCTAAAATCTCCACATCAAGAAAGAAAGCTTCCCACAAAATGCAGGAAATACATTTCCAGAAACATTATTAGAAGTAAAACCGAAATGTGTTATGGTGGATGGGAAATCATCAAACATTTCGGCAAGGAAAAGCACCTGATACCTCAACAAATGACCCAAACATGCATCCAAATCAACAACATTTCCACAAATTTTTTTTTTTTTTTAACAAAATCATTATAAACATTATAATAATAATTTTCATGAAGAAACTACCAACTCAGTGACCTCCATGATGCTTTGATTACATGTTAAGCAGATAAGCATGATAAACCTGGCTCTAGGGTTAAGCTAAAATTAATATTTTACAGAATAGCCATCTAGATCTAGGATGGACTCGGACACTTTAGTTGGACTTATTTACCCAGTCTCAATGTTTTGGTTTTTAGCAAAGATTGAGGTTTTGAATAATACATGCTTATATATTATTTCACAGGCGGTGTCTGAAATTCCTGGAATCTGTAAAGAAATAATAGTATCCGATGCTGGATATAACGATAGAATATTAGGAGGCCTAAAACAGACAAAACAATCTATTGCCAGCAATAAACTAACCATAATGATGCAGACCAAAAATGCTTAATTAAATCAAAATATAAAATGCCATCATAATGATAGATTACCTTAACCAGCTTGATTATTTACTCACATGCACTTAATTTGCTACCTCTCATTCAGAGCGTATTTAAATTGGGATCCAGTCATGTTTCCAGACTACTTTGTCGGATTTAATCAAAGCAACAATGCTGGAGGGTTTTTATCTGCCTACCTGCTCCATGGCAATGATCTGGAAACTGGCCATGTGTGAGTAGGGTTTAAATGATGTGCCCAAGGCAGTAATAAAGAGGTCCAGGCTCCTAGCATCTCGAGCAAGCAGTGGGGCAGATGCCTCATTGTACTTGCCCAGCAGCAAGTGTAGTAAAAGAGCCTCATCTGGCAGAAAAACTGTGTTGTCTGGAGTACACTGCTCCAGCAAACGCTCTATTGCTGGAAGGAGGATGGCCAAAACCAACTGAGGATAGACCAAGAGACAGAAAGAATCAGACAAACAAGTCTGAAAAAGACAATAATTATATATATATTTGTGAATCTATAGCAATTTTCACTATCCTGTGATCAAGAAGCACTGAAAGTCCTGATGTAATTAATAGTGAGGTGGATTCAGCCACATTAATGTGTACTGTTATTTATTTGCCAGTGTAAAATATACAGATATTGTTTAATCATTTTCACAGCTCAGCAAAAAAGTTAAACAGTAAAAAAACGTTTAAACCACAGAACCACAACCACATAGGCAGTCTTTTCTTTAATGATTTTCAGTTTTATTAGATACATGTAATAATCCCCTCTCATATGTGATGTATAGTCAGTAACCCTCCTGTGACAACCCTCTTTAACTATATATTCATGAGGCCTAGTAGATGAATGTAAAACCCTGGCTTAGAGACCAGGGTAAAGTGAAGGTGTTTTTTGACAGTGTGGTAATTCCAATTTTATGTCTTCAGTTTATGTTAAATCATCAGTATTTTATGAAACAACTTTTCTTTAGTTGGAAAAGCTCTTATAGAGAACACAAAGTGCTTATACCTCTCCATTGACATCTTGCAAGGCTCGCAGCAATACTTTGGCCATGTAGCCAGGGCAGTCGGGAGACCTCACACACTGCAGAAGTTGCTCTATAGCCAAGAGCAGCTTGTTTCTGCCCTTCACTGTGACAGAAACAGCTTCCTCATACAGCCTAGACAGTGCCTAAAGCCAGAAGAGAACACAAACACAAACAATAAGCACACACAATATAGGAAGTCCTTCTGTATATCACCTTCATCAGGTGCATGTGATTAAAGACTGTAAGCTAATGTTTGAGAGAACAACCAACCAATCCCTAAATTACTTAGGAGACTTAGACTTAGGTAAAATGGCATTAATATTATACAATGGGTATACAGAATCTGTTAACAACAAAAAGTGGATGACCTGAGTGAGGTAGGCAGGATCAGCAATGAGCTCTTCAGCTGATAGAAGCAGCTTCTCTAATAGAGGGTGGTATGGAGTGGTGACGACATCTGCAAGAGGTTGCAAGACTACTACTGCTGCCCTTCTCACCTCCCTCACCCCAGAACTCAGACATCCCAAGAGAGACGGCACCACTGATAAAAAGAAGCACCAAAAAGAAGCACTTACTCAGAATGAACAGCTTCTTGTAAGAGAATGTGTGTTGATGTAAAGAAATTGTGAGAAAGTGTCTGTACCGGACGAGGAGGGTGAGACCAGAATGTTAAGCTTTTTCACCGGGAGGGCGGTAAGCAGCACTTTACCCACATACAGTGACTGGGTCTGCAGCACTGCTGTCACATGAAACTCTAACTGGTCACTTAAGTTATTGCTATAGCCCCACAGCAGAGACAGAAACTTAAAGAGATGCTCTGGCTCACTCAGGTGAACCTGAGAATCAAAAGTGAAAGCAGAAAAAAAAATAGGTTAACCTGTATGATCAGGTGCAGAAAGTTTATTTAATTTGGCATCAAGTATTTATCATAATTTTCTACTGCAACCAGGTCACAAACTACACTTCTTTGTTAGATAGATATAATTCAGAAATAACAAATATCTTTTTTCACGCTGCAGCAGCTTGCACTCAAATAAATTTAAAGGTTGAAAGAGTTATAGCTGTCACCTTGTGCACAAGACATTTGGAAATTTTACTGGATTAACAACCTTCATCACAGTAGCGTATGACCAAAGCGGCATGTGATTATCAGTACAGTCCAGTTACATCTACAAAAGCAGACAGTGTAAAAAGAAAGGTGCCAAGGAGCAGTTGGGGTCACTGTAGTAGTATGGACATTTCTAAAAGGTTATTGTAAATGTATTACCTCACTTTCCCCACAATTGTATTACTCACTTACTTACTTACACACACCCACACAGAAACACACAGACACATGAAAACTCATGATACACACTACATTAACAGAGCAGTTATCCACAAGAAAAGGCTGACAGAGGTGTCATTATTTTTGTATACTTTGTCTTTATGTGGACACAGTGAATAATTAATATCCGCAACGTAACCTCAAACAAACAAATATTGGGACAGCAAAATACATAATTAGCCTGATCTTTCCTGGCACATTGTATTGGTAACTTTGGCAACTTTTTCCATTCTTGCCTTATGTGCTGGTTCTGTTCAGGACCTTTTAATGTACAATACACATTTTCTTCTTTAGTTTTGTTTTCTTTTCTTAATATTATTCACTATTTTGTGAATAGCAGGGTTGGTCCACGATACAATGGTACCAAAAATTATATATTGGCTAATATTTCAGCTTGAGTTGCATGTTTTTGGTATGCTGCTTAGGGAACAGGAAGGTTTGGAGCAACATTACTGTTGCAGAATATTCCGAGAGAGGTTTTAAAGCATTTGGGCTAAGAGTAACTTTGTTCACAATGCTCCACTTGTTGAAAATTTTATGTAAGCAGTTAATGCAGATAATGCTTTTATAGTACCTGTAATAATGGTTGCAAGAGGGCTCTAAAACTGGAGAGCAGGGGTCCCTGACTAGCCCCAGACACAACCATATCAAACAGGCTGCACAGCAACTGCAGGTAGCAGCAGGTATTCATATCTAGCTTCTCTGGGTTCCACCAGAGCTCCCCTGAAACACATAAGATGCTAAATATCAAACAACAAATGCCAGCCAGTTTCTCAAAAGATTAGATTAAAAAGTAATGGCAATAAGAAAAAAATAAAAATAGAAACAAAAAAAATGAAAATGAATTTTATACCAAAAAATTTACTTAACTCTACCTTTAAATGTAGACTCAGGACATTTAAGGCTGTTAATGAAGTGCTGGAGTAAAGAGAGGAGCAGCAAACTATATTCCCTTTCTGTATTTTGTCCAGTGTGCAGTTTCAGTATGAAGCCTGCAAGCATCTCGTACATAGGAAGAGAGGGTTTGTCTTGGCCTTCATATAGCTGTAACAACAACAACAAATTTACCACAAGCCAACACATATGGGACTATTTGTAACTGAGAAAAAGAAATCCACAGTGCCATGAGGTATAAATCCATCGCCAATCATATTAGTTTCATGATACTTGAAAATGTACAAAATCAAGCCATCACAAAAGATCTTTAAACAAGTACAGTTTTGGATTTTTAATACATCCGCAAATAAATTCCAAGAACTTTTTTGCATTCAACCAATGGTTAATGTGTGTAGACTGATGGCCAGAAAAATAACTGAATCCATATATATGAAAAATATTCATAATATCCTATAAAAATATCATTATATATGATTTTAATTTTATATATGTTTTTTATTTAGGGATATCTCAAGTTTTCTTGAAATAAAGAATGTCTGATTGATGGGTGGGATGGTTTCAGTAAACATGCCTGACCTATGAAGGCTGTTATAGTTAAAAGACAGTTTTCATGATCACCTTTATAATTTTGGTGTCTTATTTATTGCATACTAGATTAAAACAAAAACAATAAATTAATAGTAGTAATTTAAATGTCATTTAATCTTCCCCATTTATGAAGAAAACCAGCTTTAGGGGGAAAAATAATTGAAAGGAGGAAAAGAAAAGGAAAAAAAAACTAAACAGATCTACACAGAAAGTCAAAAGGCTGCCAAGCATTACCTAAACTAATACTAATGCAACGCTAATATTCTTACATTTTTCTCTAATTTATTTCCACTTAATATTTTAAATACACCATAGTAATAGTAATTTATTTTTTTCAGTGTATGTGTAAGTATGAAAGTGTTAAGACCTTATCTGTCTTTATTGTGTAGAGTTTTCTCAGGGACGGCTCAAGAAGTCTCAGGAGTATCTGAGCTGTATGGAGGTGTGTGCTCTCATTCAGAGACTTAAGAGTCTGCAGGAGAGCACAAATCAACACCACAAAGGCTGCCTTCTCTCTCACCCCAGAAACTTGCTTGGCCAGCAATCCACACACACCCTCAATCTGTCTCACACAAAGAAAAAGAAACAAAAAAAAAATCAGAGAGACCTCCTCTGGATCTGCTAAATAAGAATAAGAAAGTTAGTATTATTACAAAAATCAGGAACCACAAATTCCAAGTGTTGGGAAATGACTTACAGTGTTGCGCTTTGTGGACGGCTCCATATGGGCCAGGTTTTTTGTCAAAGTGCTGATGAGCATCTGGTTGGCCACTCTGACAACATCTGCTGGAGGAGTTTTCTCCAGCACTCCCTGCAACACTAACAACAAAAACACAACATAATCAGTCAAAAGATTCAATAATAAATAAAAAAAAAATCTATATAAGGTCACTAGACATTAGGATCCATTAAACTCAGCAAGTCTGTATACCTTTGGCCCAGCCCTGGGTGAGAGGATGCTGAGACAGTAGATGCGTCTCAGCTACACACTGCGCCAGCTTCAGCTCTGCTGACTCAGGCACCAAATTTGTTATGACCATGAAAGGTATCAGCTCCAAACTAATTTGGGCTCTCAGATCAGGGTTGGTCTCCCTAACAGGCAGGTCATCAAGAACTTGAACCGCTTCTTTCAACACTGAACACCTGTGAATGGTGCCATAACAGAGATTATTACTTCTAGAAGGTGTATACATAGATAAATTACATCTGGCTGGATATCACAAGCCCTGATATAGTATGTGGGGAGTCTATCATTTCATGTACGCACCAGGCCTCAGTGTCTGATGGCTGGACCCGGTGAAGAAGAGAAATCAAACAAGAAGTCGTCTCCTCTGAATTCATGTGGTCGAGACAGAGCTGGTGAACCATCATTAGAAAGAATACATGATCAGAGTATAAAAGAAAAAAGGAGCAAATAAAAAAAATAAAAAAAAGTTTTCATAATATTCTTTTCTCATATATGCTGATATTTAAAAATCAAAAGTTTGAAATTTGGAAGCTCAAGACACTGTCCAAAACGTAATATCAATATTTCTTTGTTATAATCATGTTTGGGGTTGCATGAATAATTGATTAAAGAAACATCTGTATGTCTATTATACAGCATGCTTTACTGGTGGTGATGGTACTTGTGGAGTTCTCCTACCCGTAGTGCTGAGAGTGCCGACAGCACAACATCAGGCACATCATCCTTCAAGCTCTCAAGCAATGCATCCTTCAGAAATGCCTCATCAAAGCCCCCCTTTACAGTAGACATACAAATTTTCAAATCACAATATGTTCAGTTTCCACAATCAAAGGTGTTAATACAAGAATGTGTAGTCACTAAGTAAGTAGCTAAAACAATAAAATTGCTGTCTTTCTTAACAGTTCATGCCATAATATATCTAAGCAAGCATCCAAAGCACATAACTAAAAGGCTGCACATACCTGCCCAGAGGTTAGAATCTCTTTCACATATTCCATAGCCATGTTCCTCACAGCAGACACAGGGTGTTTCAGACTGAGCACCAGAGAAGTGTCAGAGTTTGGCAAAACCTGCACACGTACACCAAATGAAGCAGATATTATAGTTACAGTTGTACGTATAATACTATAAAGTAGTGACAGCAGAATTTTAACGATCAATGAAATACAAGTGAAATAAGAGAACAGCAGATACTGCTTTATGTTTAAAACAATTTAACTTGAAACCATGATATGAAGAACAAAATTATGTAACAATAACAGTGCATGCTTGCATGATCAATTTAACATGCTTTTAATAATATTATATAAAATGAATATTGTGGCACCAACTATTTATTGCTTATTAGGAGACTTTAATCTAGGTGCAAGTGTGTTATTTTATATATTCTGTTATAGACTGCAACCTGACCCATAACTGAACGATTTAGTATTTTATTAATTTGTGTTCAAATAAAGCTTGGTAGACTTGTGTCAGATTAGAACCAAACTGACTGTGTGTGTCTTTGTAACCAGGTCAAAAACGTCTCTCTCTCTCACTCACTCACGTACTCACTCACATTTTTGGCATCTTTTGGGTTCAAAAAAGCATCTAAGCCAGATTTATCCTTAACACTTCTGTTCACAATAGATATGTTTGAAAAACAAATGGTACTCTGCCTACCTGGTGCTTGCCACAACACATGGAGAGAGACAGAAACTGATGGAGGAGGTTCTTCTGCTGAGCTGAGCACATCTCGCCCGTACAACTCACCAACACAGCATCCAAAGCACCAGGATATCTGCAACACAGCATTACAGAGCAACACTCATTCCTCTTAGGGCCATATGGAAAGAATCGGCACTGTTATTTGTATATCTGCATACCTGAGCCTAACTTCATGTCTTAATATAAATTTGTATTATATTTGAATAATCTGTAAATCGGAATTCAAATAAAATAAAAGACGCAGATGAATCAAGCAAGTGTGTTTTAAGACAGCAGATGAACAGTTCAGTAACCTAAAGATGAGTTTGAAGCATGAAAAATGAGCAAGTGTGAGAATCTGAAACTTATCAGGGTATCTCCAGAACAGCAGGTCTTGTGTATGGGTCATGGAAGCTAGCCTTTGATTCACCCAATCATCATCAATGAGCTTTTGCCTTCACTTGACCAGAAGCCTGTTGTTGGTTCACCAGTTGTCCTTCCTGATAACCACTTTTGGTGTGGTTTTGGTTTTTGGTTTCTTACCGCCATGCCAGCTTCTACGGCTATGTTCATGGCGAGATTTAGGTTTTCCACTTTTGGTGTAAGTACTAACCGCTCACTGCAGACTGGAAATAAAACCTGATGTTTTGGAGATTTTCCTCCTTCCTCCTAGTCAAGATAATACAATATCAAAGCAGCTCAGATCCTTATGCATGTCTCCATTTTTCCTGCTAAACATCAAAACGACTGTTCAGTTAATCATAATGTACCCCTCACCACTATAAGATCTGAAGTGGTGGTGGTGAAATGCTGGTGTATAGAAGAGCTTGAGTTTTTTAATATCTCAGTGAAGTTGTGAAGCTGACTCACTTGCACTCAATGTGCCTGACAACCGGTTGGATCTTCTGATTGAGGGAGGAGAGTCTATCTGATGGAAGATTTGTACCACAGGACATGTATCCCTCAAGTAGTAGTCTGAAAATACCAAGTGCTATTATTAGTCTTCAGTTTTTATATTCCAGAGCACTGAACACACATTATAGCATGATGGCACTTGATCCTAAAACAGATTACCGTGCCACTGTGCTCGCCAAGCTGTTTGAAAAAGGAAGTTTCTCAAGGACTGCCTCAAGTAGTCTGAGGTTTGAAGCACTGTGCAAGTCCTCATCTGTTGGCAAGTAATTATTATTATTATTATTCAAAAAAGTATAGAAAATTGCTCAGATAATTCTCCAGTAATATTTAAATATAGTTTCTTTACAAACTACCTTTATCTGAAAATACAAGATCAGACAATATGAGCATGAAGAACATTAACGTTCTTAAAACTGTTAGATAGTGTACTTAGATACACAACTGTATGAACTCTACCATTTTGCATGATGACCAAGTTAGTGAGCTTTGGCAGAAGGTAATGCAGCAAGGGACTGATATCGTAGGAGGCTGCTAGACACTGCAGGGTGGGCACCAGAGAGGGAACCTGACAGAGGTACTCAAATGTCCTGTGTGGAGAAGGATGGAGACAGTACTAATCCCAGTCCAACCATCAACAGAAAATACTCATAGTAAAACCCTGTCTTGTCATTAGTTAAACAGATAAAAAATTAAGTTTTAGTTGTGGACCAAGCAGAAACACTTACTTTTGTCCAATGACACTTTCTTTCTGGTTTTGGAGGAGGATGATGAGGCATGACAAGCCCTCCGAAGTCAGCACTGGAGCTCTGCTAACTGACCTACTCACCTGCCGTGCCAGTGAGTCCAGCAGCTCAGGTTGCATCACTACCTTCACTGCAAGCTGACACACAATCATGTATGTGGCAGCTTTGTAGTCCAACAGTTCTGATCTCAGGCCCTGCAGAAATGTATGCTGTAGTCATCTCCACATTTTCCTGTTGTTGGAGGCTTAGTATGCAGCTCATTTTTACACCAAACATTTTAATCATGCAATTACAGTTTAGGATAATTTTTCTTATCTTTTTTGATCAACCTTTCCAGATGGTAGAAAATAAACCTCACAAATAAGAAATGCAAAAATCTAAATTTACAAGTTGAATCTACTTCAAACAAAATAAAAACTTTTAACAGTATCCACACTTAAGAATATTTAAATTTGTATACAAGAAAAATCCCACTTTTGGGGAATTTTTTTTTTTTTATTATTGCTGTCAGTCTACTATAATTCAACCTATACACCTTCTCTATATATATTTATCACCATCGTAGCTGACCTGCAGAAGTTAATTAACGGATATACGTATAGGAATACATGGCCAAAATGTAACAAAATACAGAATTGCAACAAGTGAAAACTTGACAGAATTTTAGCCAAAACCTAGTTCCATTAGGAGATTAAAGTTAGGTGGCCAAAGTTAGAACTTTCAATGAATAAATCCCCCACAACTGGGCATCCAAATTAAGAAATGGTCACAGACGGCTGAATTATTTTGCAACGCTAATAAAAAGATTTTTATGCTAATAAATGCTTAGCTTTTAATGCTAATAAATGCTTTAAGAATTTGTGCTAACATTAAACAAATCATAGGCATGAGTTTCATGAATTGTGAAGATGACTAAGATATAGACTCACCAGTTGTATATATGGAAGCAACTTGGCTATGATAGAATCTGTTACTTTCTCCACTGCCTCCAGGGTGGGAACAATGGTTGCCGAATAGAAAGAAAAAATCACTCGCAGCTGCCCACATTTTCCATCATGACCAAATTGTGAATAAGCCTAAAGGTACAGTAATATTGCCCCATTAGTCAAGCCACCATAGTACAAATCTCTGTATGAGACCAAAACAAATCAGGACTGGGTAAAGATGCTTTACCTCAACTGATTTTGTCACCAAGGTACAGATGAAATCCATAAAACCCAGATCTTTATAACAGTGAGTCAGAAGAGTCCCTCTTGCCAAAGGAACTCCAGGTTTCTATGGAGCAGACAGAGAGCAAATAAAGAGAGACAATTCATCTTGCTGTCTCACAGCTTTGCCTGAACCAGGCTGCTGGACTATTTTAAAACGGATATGCATAACACAAGTATTTTATTTGTTTGGAATGGAAAAATATTGCACGTCACGTCTGCAAAGAACCTTGCACTATTCTTACTTATCGCTACAGAAAAGTGAATAACCACAGATTGTCTAAGCACTCAGTGGCTTGTCTTAACGTATAGCATAAACACAACAGTCATTTTCGATTTACAATACATAAACATCTTCCCAACCCTGTATCAATTAAAAAAAAGTTTACCTGAAGTGCATGCAGCCAATGCCACCTGTGTGTAGGATCCTCTATCTTAAGAAGTTGAATGACTCGAACAAACACTTTGGTTTCATGGTATGGCAACACACAAGCAATCAGACTGTCCTGATTGTACAAGTGAATGTGGAACCTGAAATACAATGATGAAAGAAAAACAAAGTGTCTGGCTCAATCACACATGAGAATCAATATACGGTTCATAGATTCTGCTGTACTACAAACAGGCATGCACATGCACAATAAACCATGGGATAAATAATGATGTTATGCAAGATACAACACCTGTGTACAAGCCATTCCAGGCACTTCAGTGCAGGCTTGAGCAGGAAGTATGGGGATAGACGAATGAGGAACTGTGAGATGTCCTTGTCTAGTTTCTGGTTTACCTCCTTGGACTGCACGCTACGCTCAAGGCTTATGGAAGCCTGGCTAAAGAGGGTTTCCTGAAACTCTGCAAATGCCGGCTCAATTCCAAGCAGTTCATCAAGCCCTGTGCAACCTGCAGAATTGAGATTCAGACTTTATATATATGTATATATAAAAAACAAAAAACAAAAAACACAACAAAAAAAAAAACAAAACAAACAAAAAAAAAAAACAGCACTGCAGAATGATATTTAGGCAATTATTTAAGCAAGGACTTGCATATTGTACCACATGTAAATGTTCTGCATTTCATTCTGTTGTTTGCACACAGTACCTGAATCTGTAGTGCATTGATATATAAGTGTCCTTTCATTTGAACTGGCCTGGGAGTTTAAAATAAATGAAAATAAATCAACCCAACAACAATCAAATCCCTAAATATAAATCTCAAAAAAATAAACTGTAACTTTTTTTCAGAGCCAAGTTAAAATGGCGGGTTTTGGTGACGCAAACATTAACCCAAAATAAACCATGTCAATCATAAACTATGTTCACCTTCAAGATTTTGTGATGTAAAAATGAAAACATTTCAACAAAGGTGTGTATCCTTTTTATTTCGACTGTAAATTTGGTCAAAGTGAAGTAGCTCAAAGAATCCCAGGGAACAAATGGGGCCATTTTTGTGGGAGAGTCGGACTAATGCGTAAAGTCTTCTACAGCACATGCTAAAGATTCTCAGTTAAGGTTTAAGGTATGTAATCTGTGGAGGCAAACTGAAGTGTTTTCCCCCAATTTGCCTCACTGATGTTCTTAAAGCTACACAGCAGTTTAGTCCCAATACCTTGAGTTCTGTTCACATTGTTTTTGTCGATATGCTCAACTTTCACTATTAAACTGTTGTTTTTTTTAAGGTCTGATTTCACCAACTGTTTAAGTGTTCACCAATCACAATCATTCAAGATTTTTTCTGACCACACTTCTTCCTCAATGATGATTGATCATCACTATCCTTCTACCTTTTAATAATGCGTTTGAGAGTTCAGCCAATTTTTGTAGCTTCAGCAATTCCTTTAGAGGGCAATAATTTGACCCTTCTGAAGCAGATCTTTTCCATGATCATTGGAACCAGGACATGCTCTTTATGAAATGAGAAGCTACTCACTGCATCAGTTAGTGTTAAATAATAAATATCTTAAATGTAAAAATGTAACAGTATAAACAGTACTATATACAAATACATCGCAAAAAAGATTGAAACATATAATGCAAATATACGAAACTCATATTCATACTTCTGTGTTCTTGCAAACAACGTATCACGTTCAGGTGAGCGTGTGTGCATTTTCATACCAAGGGCATAGATTGTGCTCCTGTCCGTGCTGGCAGCATCTTTAGGATCAAAGAGAACTGAGGCGACCTCGCGTCGGCTCAGCAGACTCGGGTCACTTTGCGGCAAAGCGAGCCGCTTCAACTGGTGTGCTAATGACGTCATCTCAACTAGTTTCTATAAGTCTTAACATACAAAAACTCGATTTAAAAATCTTACAACTACGACGACAAACGTTACGCTGCAAGTGAACCAAACATAACAATAAAACTTCCGCACATCTGTCCAACTGTGTGTAATGTGGGCCTTATTGCCCTGAAAATTACATACAAAATAAACAGCTAAGATTATTCCTTCCTTTTCTTTGTATTCTTCGTTAAATTATTAACAAAATTATTAACACAGTACTAAGTTAAATCAGCTCGCTTTTGACATTTAATTATCATAAAACACCAATGAAACCACACACTTACCACTCTGTAAGGTCTCACATGTGCGTCTACAGCAAAACTTCTTCTACAGTTTCGCAATAAAAGCGGCTGTTCCCTTCAGTTCCCTCTAGTGGAGCCGAGTCAGTATTACTAGCAGTCATTTCCACCAACAGCCGACCTGAGGACGTTAAACGTAATAGGAAGTTTTGCAAAAAAACAGAACACACAATCAGGGAGAAAAACAAATATGGAGACTGCGTATACAGACATAAAGAATTACAATATCAAGGTTACAATACCCCAACTCTACTATGCTACTACACTGCTCAGCTGCACTCACAGTTAACTTATAACGTATGTGAATATTGCATATGGGTTTTTTTTTTATAATAACAGGCATGATGTTAAAAGTTTAGTTTTATGAATACTATTAATTATGGTAGTATAAATATAATTTGTTTAGCATTGCTGAAGAAATTCTATATGAACTAATCAAGATAATAAGTCCTTAATATGGAATAATATTTCCAACATTGTTTTCAATGTTTACACCTGCAAAGTGTTTTCAAAGTGGAGAAATGATTTAATATATTGATTTAATATATTCATAAGTGTTTCTCTTCAGGGCAGTCTTATCTGTGTATTTTACCTCCCAGTCTTCTGTGTCTAGTGCAATGTAATTAGAACACACTTACTGCAGTTTTAATGTAACTTCTGACAAGTTGGGGAATCATTGGAATGATTTTTTGACCCTTAGATTTAACTAAATCTGTGTATTTTTACCTCCCTGTCTTCTATGTCTAGTGCAATGTAATTAGAACACACTTACTGCAGTTTTAACGTAACTTCTGACAAGTTGGGGAATCATTGGAATGATTTTTTGACCCTTAGATTTAACTAAATCTGTGTATTTTTACCTCCCTGTCTTCTATGTCTAGTGCAATGTAATTAGAACACACTTACTGCAGTTTTAACGTAACTTCTGACAAGTTGGGGAATCATTGGAATGATTTTTGACCCTTAGATTAAAGTAAATCCTCCGTGACCTTTCAGCAGAGACCACAAGACTCTATTGTCCATCTTCAGGATTCTTGAAATTTGTGGCACAGTATGCCAGTTGGGGAAATCTATAATCTCTATATTATAATCTCTAATCACACTCAGTGTTGATTCTCTAACATGATTGTTTCTGTTCATAAAGATTTATTCAGAAATGTTCAAATTGTAAACAGTAAAATATAAGCTGAAGCAATACCTTATTAATTCAACAGTAAAACCATCATTTGTCTGTATATCTTCTGTATACTCAGTGAGGAGTGAGAACAGTCTATCAAAGTGTGAATGGACTGATTCATCACTTATTGTCACATTAGATGTTGTGGGTTGGGTTTTCTTTCGCCTATAGACATATACTCGGCAGGTCGTGTGAGGGCAGAAATGAAGAATTTCGAAGCTTTGAATCTATTGAAACAGTTGCTTCGCAAAATGATTCACTGGGTGCCAGTGCTCAATGCCCACACCCAACCTGGGTCTTGATGTGCCTCATGACAAGCCTCTCGAAGCATTACACCACAATGTGTGCGAGTACGACAGGAGGCAGGACACTGTTGACGTTTTTGGCATGGGGATGATTCGATTGAATTAAATTCAAATTTATTTGTATAGTACTTTTAACAATGGACATTGTCTCAAAGCAGCTTTACAGAAAATGAAAAATAAAATAAAATGAAAAAAAATAAAAAGTTTAATATTAATACTAGGAACTACAAAAATTGCAAAAAGTCAAGAAAAGGAAGAAACCTTGAGAGGAACCAGACTCAAAAGGGAACCATCCTCATTTGGGTGACAGTAGGTGTGAATCAAAAATATACAATCTGACAATTGTTTATTGTATAGGATGTTGTTGTCCTTGAAGACCACATGGAGTCTTTGAATGTCCGAAAGCTTCACGAAGTGGAATCCAACTGGAGCAGATGTTATGTGCAGCACAAGGTTATGTGATGTATTACGTGTATAACTGACTAAAGAGACATCAATCTACATTTAAACTGGGAGAGTGTGTCTGAGCCCAATTTTAAACGTAACAGGTAGCTAGTGTAGAGATGATAGAATTAGGGTTATATGATCATATATTCCTGAACTGGTAAGAACTCTTGAAGCTGCATATTGGACTAACTGTAGCCTATTTATTGAAGATGCAGGACAACTGCATAATTCACAATTCTGCTGTAAACTTATATGTATTGAGTCATATGCACTTTTATTTTAGTGTTGGTATAGTCAATCGTTTAGAGTATTGGTAACAAACATTTTAAGTTAAAAAAACAGATCTGTATGTGTTCAGTTAATGGATATAATTAAGTTTGAATAACTATATAGTTACTCAAAGGGTTTGAGGAAACCGATTGCCTTAAATGGTTTGAGTTGACAGAACACAAACTAATAAAGTTAGTATTGTTTAATTTGAGTGAAGTCAACTCAAACCATTTAATCAAATGGTTTCCTCAAACCATTTGTGTAGCTAAAAAGTTACTTAATTACATCTATTACCTGAACACAAACAGATTTAAAGACTAAGCAAAATCTAACATATAAATCAGTAATGACAGAATCAGCAAGTATTTTAAGAAAAAGAATTTATTGAAATAAAACACTTGAGTCACATATAGAACTTTAACACTGCACAGACAGGGACATTTTAAAGCAAATTCAATAACAGCTTTTTTTCAAAAACAGTTTATAAATGGTATTCAAAACAGTATGAATTTTACAACACTAATTAAGCAGTTCATTTTTAAATGGCAACAACAAAGGCCAACAACTTGGCCTAGCCTTGCCGTCATCAAGTTTCAACAGTACCTTTTGCAGGAACTCAAAAAAAAAACTGTCAGCTTCTTGGGGTAGCTGATGTGAAGGGCATAAAGCAGTCCAAAAAGCAGCATCAGAGCACTGACCCAGGATTTTGAAGACATCACCACGTCATCTTCAAGAACAATCAAGACATCAGGTGGGTCAATCGGTAGCGCTCCCTCTTCCTCCTTGACAGCAATGATGGCAACTGCTGCCTTTTGTGCCTGGTTGATCTCATCCTTCTAAATGCTTTGAAATGATCTTTGTTAGTGAATGTCTTGACATATATACAAAAAACATAATCTGGTTAGAAAGCATGTTTTAAATGTTCACGAATGACAACAAAGCTGTAAAGAATAGGCATGCAGTCTGTTCAATAGAATATTATAGCCTGTAATATTCTAGGGATATTTCATACACAAACAAAAATTTGATTGGCTTTAATTGGATAGACAAAAGGAGACAAAAAGATTTAAATATACTTTTAACAAAAATGTAATGGAATTACAACAAAATTCAACAAATGATGTCAACAAAAGATCAAAATAATTCAAAAAGTAGTGATCAGTTTTACCATGTGTGTCTTGAAAATATCTGACGGGTCTTTCTTCAAGTAAAGTGGCAGTCCAGCCAGGACAAGAGTCGAATGACACTGATGTCATCCTTATCCTTAAAGACAAAACAAAATGTCTAGGGCATGTCTAGGGCATTTAATATTTGCACAACTATGTTCTGCATCCGGATTGCCCTTGCTCCTTTTGCCCCCATTAAACGTAAGCTCCTCTATTCCTTCCCTCCTAAGCTTGCTCCTATAGTTGCCCATTTTGAATTTCAGGGAAATTTTCCACCCAAAATATCCAGTCTTTGAGCCATTTTCCTTTAAGCAGGGGTGCTTTTTCACCAGGGCTTCAGCTGCTTTTGTGAACCATTGCTTGGGTATGCCTTGAAACTATAGATTGCATCAATCATCCTCTCAAGTATGTTATGTTTTTGATCCCGTGTCAACCTAAGAAGCTTTCCTTTTTTTTATCATATTCAGAATTGCCTTCTCTTAAGGCAAACTCAACATCATATGAAAATGTTGGTGGAATAAAGACATCAGGCCATTTGTTTGCACGTTCAGAAGAGGAGGAAGATGGGTCTAAAAGAAGCACTGTGTCTTCTGTGTCTGTAGAATGGACATCCAGTTCAACTGTTTTGACAAGCTTCACAGTTGCTTTGGAAGGTAGATCTTCAATGTTCTCTAGATCACATAATGCATTCCCGAACTCAGGATCTTCAAAATGTAGCCTGAAGTCATAATTCACATTGAGGTTTGTTTTTAGTTGCAACAAAAGGTCAGTGACTGTCTCAGTGCGAGATGTCAAAACTACTTTCCGGGTACTTGTAGGATCTATTATAACCCTCAGCTTTAAAGTGCTATTTGATGCACTCATTTTCTCTTGTAATTAGGCATCAAACACAAACAAATAATCAAACTTAATTGTTTTTGACTTAATCAAATTATTTGCTGTAAATACAGCTCTGCTCATAAGTTTACAAAACCCTTGCAAAATTGGCAAAATAATTATTATTTCTACAAAATAATGGTACTGTCCTGAATGAGCCATTTCACATTTCAGATGTTTAAATATAGTCAGGACAAATAAGTGAATTTATAAAATAACCCTGTTAAAAAATTTACAAACCCTTGAATCTTAAAACTGTGTGCCATTACCTGAATTATGCAGTGGGGCCCGTTTCAAGAATGAGGTTTAACAAACTCTGAGTTTAAACCTGAACTCAGAGTTGACTGACACTGAGTTGGAAAACTCAGAGTTTTCAGTTTCAGAAAAGCTGAAAAGAGTTGGTTTAATCAACTCTGAGTAGGTTGACTCTGAGTTAAGCGCGTG
>JAOTRN010000159.1:0-13850 GCA_028566695.1 Bagroides melapterus
TGTAATTACTGGTGTCAGATGGATCAAGAGAAGGTTTCTTTAGGATGGGAATAACCTTAGCTCTCTTGAAGGCAGTTAATAGCAGTTAATAATCAGTTAATTCGGGTACATTCCTAATACATACATATTAAAGTGGCGTTTAGTAAACTTAATCATAATAAGCCACTTAGGTTAGCCTTTTAAATGTTTACATTTTTTGATAACTTTTTAATTTTTTTTAAGCGAGACTCACGTCACATCTAGAAGAGCAGAGGTAAGTAACCAATGGGAAAGAGCGCGTGGGCAAGAGCGACAGCGCATGCGGTGTAGGTAGAGCAGAGAGGCGCGCGCTCGTGTCCACGACTCAGTCAGAGGGCGGCTGTAGATCAGAAGCTGAACACTGCTTAAAAAACGGCAATGTCAAGGTTTGTCTCATGCACGTTTTCTTTGGTATTGGTTCTTTGCTATGTGGTTGTTTGGTTTGTTTTATGCAGTTCATTGCGCATATCTTTTCAATGAAGTTATTCACGTATTTCAAAGGTTTCTGATCTTAAAGAATCTGATGAAACCACTATGAGACAACTTAAGACTTCACTCCGGCTACCGGACCGGATTCATATGAAGCGAACACATGAACATATTAAGTTAGTCTAAATGTACAGTGAGAAGGAGAGAGGTGATACCGTTGACCATTAATGGCGTCGAAATCGAAAGTGAACTACACTTACTAATGGTCAAGTCAGAAGTGGCTTGAAGTTTTATAAAAGCTGACATTTTGGTAGTTTCATATACAAGCTATTTAAAACAGTAAGAAACTAGGAACTGAAACAACTAACTTGGCTCTATCTGTTGCAGCTCACATAGCTCACAGTGAAATATTTGTACAAATAACTAGTCTTTGTTTTATCCAGATTGTTTAAACAAACGGTGGTGTTGCAGAGCGGACAGTTAGTAGAATATTCCACGCTGAAAATCTGGGATTTTTTCCCCCTAAAGTTTTGGACAAGAATACCAAATAAATACTAAGAAACACGACTTTAGCCGGCCACTTCAATAGGAACACCTGTACACGTAATCATCAGTAATGATCATTTGCAATAATGTCATCAACCAATCATGTGGCATCAGCATAGTGCATAACATCACGCAGATACAGGTCAAGAGCTTCAGTTACTGTTCACATAAAAAAAAAATTAGAATGGGGAAAAAATAGTGATCTCTTTGACCTTAACTGTGGCATGTTCGTATGAATATTTCAGAAACTGTTGATCTTGTATGATTTTTGAAAATTTATAGTTTATGCTATGGAAGAAAAAAAAACCTGTGTGTGTAGGATCTGCAGGCTGAATCACCTTGTTGATGAGAGACATCAGAGGAGAATGACCAGACTGGTGTGAACTCACATGACAATTATAGTAACTCAGATATGCATTCTTTACAACTATGGAAAGGAAAAAGCATCTCAGAATGCAAATCACACTTTTTCTTTTTATGATGTTTGCTTTGAACATTAACTGAAGCTCAGATCTGTGTCTGCATAGTTCTTTATTGCAATGTTGCTAAATGAATTTGTAGGTGTTCCTAATAAAGGGGACAGTGACTGTAAATCTGTTTTTAACATTCAGAGCAATAAATACCAGTGTGGGCGTGAGCTACAAAGGTGACATTTATTTTGTTGTATATATTTTTTCTCGATTGATTAAAATGTTAAACAGCAATTATTTCCTGTTATCTACAGAAAGCCAAATGACCAAACAGCCCCACTCTTGCAACTTGGAACAAAAAGTGTCTTCTGGTTTGAACCAAAGAAAAAAATCTATAAGCTTTATGATATACTTTTTCCATGTAGAAGTTTGGTATGATTAACACATTTTTTTTTTGCTTTAAACTTCCCCCACAATTACTTATCACTAAAGGTTTGACTTCTTTACAGCAGATATGGCAAAACAGGAACAAATTGTATGGTAGAGTAAATATCCTGAAACCGGAATTTTCGGTCAGATCAAACAAGTTTCAGGTTTCTGTCAACACTATTTTGAAACAATAGGAATGTGTTATAGGATTTTACCTGATTAAATGCTTTCAATTTGACACTAAATATGCATGGCCGTTTAAAAAAGTACGCTCTTATTATAAAACACTACAAATATTATATGAGATGTATTAAACACTTAAATAAACACTATTAAGTGAAGCTCAAACCCTCTTTCTCATGTTCTCCTAATTACACTGAGTTTAAGATTAAGAGAAACAGCAGAGTTTAAGGTCAGGTGTAGGGAACACCCCAGCTTCCCAGTAATGATGACAAAAATATTACAGTGAACCGAATCTATCAAATATGATTAAAAATACAAATAGATCATCAGCCCTCTTCAGTGTCAATGTCTAATGCAAGATAAAACAAAACTCAACACCAACACATTTATGGCACAGCAAACTATTGCATCCGATGCTAGATGATTCAGTCTGGGATTAGAGAAATCAGAGATTGTGCAATAGGAAGTCCATACTTGGCAGCAGAGAATGCAACATAAAATATTTAGTGCTAGAGAGAGCTGTGACATTCTTACAGCACAGCTGTCTAACAGCAGAAAGGGAAACGTCCTGTGGATCACACACCCTCTTCAGATTTACAACAGATCCCTAATGCCGTTATTTACTTAACATATTGGCTGATATGTAACTCTTGTTTTTCAGTTAATATTAGGCTACAAGCCTGTATATTTAACAGTAGTTGATTAATCTAATTTAGGTGTATTGTACAGATCTTTTTTTTTTGGCAAAGTGAAAAAATTTTCAGTGAGTAGATGAGACTCTGTCTTTATGAATATGTAAGGATTTGTTTACGACCACATTAGCCTATGCTTCTTGTGACCAAAATACCAAGACTACAGTTGATAAAGGCTGGATGTGCATATCTTACAGCTAACCATGTCTTTTTCTTTTAGGTTTGCTATTTTGACGTGGCTCTTGGCTGTGTCATGCATGGGTAAGCCAATATTTTGTCTCGTTTCAGTAATCAGACTGGATATTCTGACAGGGAACTGAAATCCAACGAACTGAGGCTCATGCTACTCTAAATAATGATCACGTTATTTAAGAAAAAAGCCTAGATGTGAGACACTATTGTAAATCTTTCCTATAGGCAAAATAGTAGACAAAAGAGCTTTTAAATTCACTCACATTCCACTGAGTGAAAGTTTTTTATTTTTAATACAGTTACACTGGGTGTATCCAAGCATAACTGAATTCACGGTTGATTGTAATAACAAGTCATTTCAGATAGTTTTGTAGTGAATCAGCCTAGTTTTGAATGAATGTAGGTCGAGGGAGTGTATGCTAACTATAACAAGCATGAACTAACTCCTTGTAAAAAAAAAAAAAAAAAAAAGGAAGTAGACTTTGGAAACCAAGATTCTTGAAGTGAAATAAGAACTAAGCTTGACCCCAAAGAATATTAATCAGAAGATATCTGAGAACTGTTTAATTCTCATTACTGATTTCTTCATTTTTTCCAATATGCGAACACAGACACACACACACAGACACACACACACACACACGTATGTTCACATGGCACATGATTTTCATTACTCACCTAGTGGTTAGAGCCCTAGAGCACAGTTTCTTTATACTTTATACAATACTTGATTATGTAACTAGCTCGTGTAAGTCCATACTTTACTTGCTGCAGGAAAGGTTTCTTTCCTCTCTTGTCATGTTACTATAAAGTAATTCTAGCTGAGCCATCCTGAATCTCTTTTCAGCCACGTTTTTGCATTGTGTACCAGCTTGTGTACCAGTTCTGTCAGTTTTTGTTTCGTCTTTCAGGTCTTGTCCTGACAATTCCTATTTAATATAATTTACTAAATACATTTTCAGGGCGTGATTAAAGGTTAGAAGATGCTCTAGGGTTTTCTTTTTCTAGATATATAAAAACTTTTACTTTTAGTACTATTAGTTGCTAGATCCTTGTCAGATCAGAGTAGTCTGGTCATTCCTCTCTGATCTCTCTTATCAACAAAGTGTTTCAGCCTGCAGAACCTCTGCCAACAGAATGTTTTTCATTTTCTCACCATTTTGTGTAAACTCTAAGGCTGTTTTGTGTGAAAACCCACTTGCTCAAACCAGCACATGTAGTCACAACAACCATGCCAAGGTTAAACTCACAGAGAGTTTCTTCATTCTGATGTTTGATGGGAATATTAACCGAAGCTCTTGGCCTGTAGCTGCATAAACTTCTGCATTGTACTGCTGCCACATGATCGGCTGATTGCCTTTCCTAAACCTTTGTTTTATTCATTAAGAAGTTCAGGATTAATTTTAAGGAATATTTTGAATCATAGCTTTTTATTGACTGCCAGATTTTAGTTTCCAAATGTTTATTGTTATTAAGTAGAATCCATTCTTCTCCACAGTCTACCTGCATAATATTGTCTGCACCACTGTAGCCACTCATTCCCAAAGGAGAATACTACAATGCTCACAAGGCTTCTCCACATGCTTTTCACCAACAAGCCCAGTTTCAGAAAATACTTGATTATGTAACTGACTTGACTTGCATACTTTAGACTGGAAGGTAGGGTTTCATTCCTCCTTTGTCAGGCTAGTATAAAGTAATTCTACACTGTGCCAGCTAAGACATCCTGAATCTCTTTTCAGAGATTATGTACCAGCCTAGAGGCAGTTCTATTTGCTTGTCTTTCAGGTCTTGTCCTGAAAGTTCCAATTTAATATCATTAAATACATTTACATACATCTAAATACAGGAAGTTATTAGAAGAAATATAAAAATAACAAACAACAACAACAACACTACTACTACTACAACTGCTACTACTACTACTACTACTAATAAAATAATAATAATAATCTGCATTTACGGATCAACTGGAAGGTTACCAAAGTTTATGCGCATGCCATAAATCAGCTAAATTCAGCACAATAAACCCTTAATTAAAGAGCAAGTCCAATGAAACCATTAATCACATCATTATATTCTCTGGGAGATAATATGAATGAACATCTATTACCAATTTACTTCATCCTTTCTATAATTTCTTTAGAATTGATATATAATATTCTCTATTAATGCTGCGTAATAAACAAAACATGCTGTACAGTTATGATATTCTTGCATTATCAGTCAGTACAATCTTTCATGTTTCTCATCTAAAGTGTAACTATTAAATCTTTTAATCTCTTAATGTTGCAGACAGCAGAGCAACAGAGCCAATCCAGGTTCTGAGTGTCTTTGTTGGGGAGAGTGTGATATTGCCATGCCCTTGCTCTGAAGATACTAATAAGCTCGTATGGCAGATTGGTGAGGAGATAGTTGTGAACCATTGTTGTATGGATAAAGAGCCACCACATGAATCCTATGTGAAAAGGACCCAACTCTTCCTGTCGAATAGCAAAGGAAATTGCTCACTACTCCTCCGTGACGTGTCCTTGAATGATACGAAGACATTTACATGTTATGTTTTTGAAGGGAAAGAAACCCTACAGGCTGTACATGAAGTTGGATTGGAAGTGAACAGTAAGCTTTTAAGCTTTGAGGTTCTTTGAATTTTACTGTGTGCTGTTATGTAGATATGCCACATGTTTGACATGGTTGTCATTGTTCAGATGCTGTTACGTACAAAACTGAAGCAAGTCCTCAAAATGATCAGCCCACTTCAAGTGAGTATAGTAACAGCGGTGTTTTTGTGCTGTTTTTTTTCTTTCTAATATGGGTGTCTTATTTAAACTATTTTGAAATATGGCCATATTTCTGACTCCGATTTTGTCTTTGTACGAATGATCCTCATTGTAATTGGATTCGATAGCATGTGAAACAATACTGATGTTTGAAACAGAACAAATTTCATGTGGAATCCTGATCAACATTCATCATGCCTCCAAAGATGATGCAACACAACAGTCAGAATTATGAGCTTTTTTTGTTGTTTTTATCAGAACCGCATACAGGGTTTGCAGTTGGAGTTCCCTTGTCACTGATACTGGTAATCCTGGCTGTACTGATTGTGGCACTTCTTATCCTAAAGCGTTGGCACAGAAGACCAAGAATGGTACAAAATATTCATTTTATTCCATGGGATAGTTCTAATCTAAAATCTTCTGAAAGTATCTAAAACGTACATTGTAATGGATCGCATGAAAAACTGCGCTTTGAACCACAACCGCAACTGTTTTAAAGTTTATTCAGTTCACTAAATAACAATGCTTGGATTAAATTGAGCAAGATATTTCTCCTAACTAAGTACTCAATCAAGTAAAATTCAAGTTAACTAAACACTTTCCTCATACAGTAATATATGTTTAATAATGTTTTTTTGTTTTTTTTTCTAATGTTACAGGTGGTGATCCAAGAGCCACAAGTAAAACTGCCTATATTGAACCACACTCCTGTGTGAGCAGTAAACACAATGCTTTTGGACGAGACAATTGTCGTATCTAGGCACTCACCTCCCAGAGGAGGTAATACCGGGTGATCACTTCACTGTGAAGCCCGCATGTATAACAATTTGATCAACAATCTGGCAATGCAAATCTGTAGCTACATACATTTTTTATAATATTGTTTTTTCTTTGTTGAACACTGTAATATTTTAATTAGGGCTTTTCACACATGAAATAGTGGCCCCGGGTCATTCTAATCTCTGACCTTTCGCATCCTAAACTCTGGGTTAACATATTCTTATTTACATATTTTCCCTCTTTAACAACCATGACTGGGAAAATATAGCATGCAACCAGTTTCTCTAACAGCTTATCTTTTGTTACGTTGATAAGCATCTGGTTTGGCTTTGCAATGCTTCAGAGCAGAACTTCAAAAAGTGTTGTTAAACAAAACTACTGAACAGAATTACAAGCATGACATTCTTGCACCTGGGGTTAAATGAAGCATTTAGAATGACCTTTGGTTAAGCGCAGTGTGAACAGCCGTCTTGTGTGTATAAATGTACATATATTTCAACAGTTTTACATTTACATTTACATGCATTTAAGTGGCAGAAATCTACATCCAAAGTTACTTTACAGTGAGGCAGTATCCAAATTAAAACACAAAGCAGGCAGGCTCCTGAGTGGTGCAAAAGGAAAGTGCCCAATTGTCCAGAGTTTTCACATTTAAATTGTGATGAGGTAGGTATGTGAAAGAGGACAAACAGCTCTATACGCATGTGTCTTGAGTTTGGTAGCTGTTATATTACCGGGATGCGCCATCTAGTGGGTGGGAATTGGCCAAGGTATTTCCTAATCAGTACCAGTATTCAGTTGGGTTTAACATATTTTCTAGTCCAATTCTACATTGTATCCTAGGAACATCTTGGTGAATAAGCTCTCCGGTCCTTCTCCAGATCTGCACCTGACACTGTATGGGGGTGAACCTATTGTTCTTGAGTGATTAAGCATGCTAGGGTGCAGCTGTTCACAATGGCTTGGCATTCATGAAACTATAAAGTTACTACTCATACGTTTTCTCTGATAGAATCAAGATAATTACTGTTACGCAAAGACTAATAAAATGTTAATCCAGTGTTTTCCCTTTGGAGACGAACAAATGGTTAAAGCCTTTACAACAATGAATAGATTATAAGCGAATATTATGTAATGATCACTGAGTTTCATCAAAAGCTGCAGTAGGTGCACATGCATGCTTATAAAGCATTTATGACCTCATTGACCTTCTAGGCCTGTGCAGATGAAGGCCATGAGGCAGTAGTGGTACTTGGAACAGTGCAAGTGTCATGTTGACTGATAGGACACAAATTGTTTCTAAGCACATTTCCACCTCACTCTTGCATAAATTCACAGCAGAAGCTTGCTGAGACTCTTGATCTTGAACTTGATTACTGTGGTGATGTCAGTATTGAAATGAGCATTGGGATCAGCCAGTACACGTGATTTTTGACTTGTCGTTATTTTTTGTCATTGTGTTATAATTGTTGACACATTTCCCCCACTAATAAGCTGTTTAAAATTTAAGGAAGCCTGGCTTTTTTTTCTGGCAGAAAGCCCAGAACTGGAAAGTCACGTATTATAGTTAACAACATAAATAATTAGGTTTAACAAGCTGAGAAAGGAATGCATTTCACAGTACATAATGTGTACTCTTTATTAGTACTATTAGTAATAGTATTTATCTTTTTATTTCACATCATAAAACCTCCCTTAAAAAAAACAAGGCTAGGCAAATAATAGATTGATATAATCAACACCCTGGACCTGCGTACCAGCTGCTGGATTATAATATACTATATAGGCCTACATTCAAAGGTCACTGGTTTGTTAACACTTGTCAGTAAACTCTTAAGGAGGAACTTAATGTGCAGAAGATTAGCTGGCCACATTCTTTTTTACTGAAATTATTGGAGACTTTCTTTTATATGCAGTTTGTGTAGCGTTGATAGATAACAACGTTACTGGCATTACTTCTGTAATTAAATCTACACCTGGGCTTGTTTTCTTCTGGTGTGTTTTTATTGTAATACTCCCTATGGGATATTTTTCTTCCTTGTATTTAATACAAACGCAACACAAATTTTAATTGTATTTTCATACGCCTGAGTGCTAATAAACTTTACAGAACTTTTCTATACCTGTGTGTTTGTAGTAATTCTTATTAACAGATCGATTAAAAAACATCTCTATCCTTAGCCACACAGAATTCAGTTAGTATAAACACTGTAGGTTTTTTTAGTTACAGCCTGGATTAAACATTGTAGAACAAGAGTGTTTTTCAAACAATGACAGCAATGTAACTTCCTTCTTGCTGCTGTTTCTGCTTGTCTGTTTCTATGTAGATCAAAGGTGAATAAGAAACTAAAAGGAAAGCTGATGTGTGCATTCTTAGCCACTTTCTGAGAATGTTGCGTGACAGATTAAAGGTCCACTTTGTTTAGGAGTGTTTCCACTTTGAAATCAAGTAAAACTGATTTTAACTGAAAAAAACAAGGATATAAATAAGAATTGGAGGTGTTTGTGAGTCAGATTCAGTGTTTTTCCTTGTTAGCAACTGTTTTAATTAGTTTCTTGTGTCAATGACTTGGTTCTTATCTAGACAATATTAAATCCTTAAATAAACAAAATAGTTTATATGACGCCACATTTAGATGTGGTGTAAAGGTTAGAAGGAAGTGTTATATTCAGGAATATTTTACCTGGCAAAACAGGAAGTCCTGTACACCCTCTGCCCCATACGTGGAAAAGTCCCTGATGGGTGTGCGTGTGGTGTGTGTGTGTGTGAATTCTGCAGTGTTCCACTTTCTAACCATAGGTTTGACTTTAGGGGAAAACACCAAATATTTTTGTTCCATTCATTAAGTGTTTTTGGAAAGTCCCCTTCTCTACAACACCTTATACTCATGCCACACTTTCACACTGACCAATGTGATACGTTAAAAAAAATCTTAGTGATTTTAAAATGTTGATTAAAGTGAAAGGGTGAGTATACTTTATAGACCATCCATTGCAAAGACAAGCGGCTCACATATTGTTCAACTCAGATAATCTTACTGACATCATAGCAAATCAACATCCTCTATAAAAGGTAATAAATCTCCACTATCTCGATCGGCATGACACGTCAAGGTAATTTAAAATGACTCAAAGTACTTTAAAGACTCAAAAGGTTTGAGTTATTATTACTATTATTATTATTATTAGTAGTAGTAGTAGTAGTAGTAGTAGTAGTAGTAATAGTGAGGCAGTTTGTCCATATAATGTGCAACTGAATTTGGGGTGAAGTTGCCAAAACAGGAATTTCATAACAGGTAGTGTGGCCATGTCTCAGATATGAAAGAAGTCTAGACACATACAGTACAATATATTTATCAGCATGATCTAATGCTAAAAAACTTCGAGTTCATTGGAAATTTGAGAGGTCTCAGCAACGGCTAGTTATTGGGAGTATCATTACAAACATTGAGGAAATAAATGCGATTAAATGCAGTCTCAGTCAGACAAAAGTACACAAAGTACTGTCAAAAATATGCAGACAAACAAGTACCTTAGATAAATGCTTGCTTATCTAAGTCCAACATTCCAAACAAAATATTAGCTACAGGTTTCAACAAGAAAATATCACATATCAATTTAGTTTCCCAGGGACTTTTTATTTATTTATTTATATTTGTACACACTCACGCACACACACACACACACACACACACACACACACACACACACGTATAAGCTGCCCCCTGACTGCTAGACCTGTGGCTACGTCCTGTGAATATGACTATGATTGACTGAGTTTCCCTCACTGCACTGTCTGTCATATTACTCAGATTTGCTCGAGCAAATTTCCTTCCATTCTCCCCTGACTTTCCTCACACTGTCCTCAAATAGCCATTTTCAAATTCATACAAATTCACTGCCTTCTCTTGACTAGGTATGACAGTACACACTGTAGTTATCTGTGTTATTAAATGAGCTATGCAGCACACAGTAAAAACATAAAACACATCTATGTGCTCATTGCTACAGCTATGAATTCCCTAGAGATTACCGGGTTGCAAAATTAAGCTAACTGTGTGCCAAATACATAAGCTTGGATGACGTGATAGTGATAGCCGTTGCTAATGTTGTGGCTGGCATACATTAGCAATAGGTTAGATGATCTAATGTTAACACTGTAATATGGGCTTATGAGTTAGTTCAGTATGTAACTGCAGTTCTGTGAACAGTGGATTACTGCCAGGCCTCCTTGTCATTCAGCACCGGAACCCCGAGGGAGAGTTTGGTGAGAAAGTGCCAGCCTGTGAGCAATTTATATGCAGCATCACATGTCACTGTGTTAAATGTTTCAGCATGTATTGTACAAGAACAAGAATTGATCAAGATGATTCTCATCATTCCTGCCACAGTTATATATGTAACAAGCTCTCATACTTATGAGCAAGACT
Source organism: Bagroides melapterus (assembly GCA_028566695.1). Classification (NCBI taxonomy): domain Eukaryota; kingdom Metazoa; phylum Chordata; class Actinopteri; order Siluriformes; family Bagridae; genus Bagroides; species Bagroides melapterus. The sequence continues at coordinate 10,890 of JAOTRN010000159.1, forward strand.
CAGACTTCGAAATCCTTTGTCAGAAGTCTATTATGAGGTTTGAGTATGTGCTTGTGTTTTAAAGAGCTGAGTTTGTATCTGAATAAAAAAACTTAAACTTAGTAAAGCCTGTTGTTCATATACAGTACAGTATCTTGTCAAAACAACTGGACTGAGAAAACAAGTCGGTAACTATTTGCTTCTCTCCATACTGAATATCAGGACGCAGATCAGATTAAGACTTTTTATGACTGCTTTCTCAGAACAACTTTTGAGTGGTGTAAATTTTATTGCAGTAAGAAATGTTTCCAGGATGTTACTCGGTATTTATATAACCAACTTGAATGTGTGTATAGTATTGATTTACATGTTATGCCACAAATGTTTTAAACCTGACACAGACTATTCATGTTCTACATTTAAGAGAAAATACTTCAAACAATACATGAAACCCAATATAAAAGAATTGGAAATAAATGATCAGTCATATGATGCAGTGGTTTGAAATGGGGAAGTCAAAAATAAAATATCAGGATGTAGAAAGTCTGTGTACGCAACATAAATGTGATGTCTGATATCATGAATTTCAATCTGTCTTACTGTTTGACGGCTTTCACTTCCATCTTACAAGTCACATGGTTGCTAGCTGGTTCTATAGAGACTGAATGATCCTTATTGTGTTTTCTTTTAATTTCATTAATGCCCTCTGAAGGCGTTTCTGTTATGATGTGGATAATCTTTGTGCCAAACATGAACAACTGACAATTTTTTCCTTAGGAATGAATTTTGCTGGAAACTTGTAGGCTGTCAGTGGTAGTCCCCAGAAAAAAAAAGGTTAAGTGAAACTCAATACTGAAATGCAAGTAAAACGTGGATGTGCTTGAAAAATTCCCAAGCTCAGCTGACAAATATATAATATACAAAGAAAACACTAATTAACATATTATAGTAAAATTACATTTAACCCTTTGTACCATTATCCTGGTACAGAATGAATATCTTAATGGATATTTTCAATCAGTATTAACAATAGTTCTATTGCATCAAATCTGATATGAATTTAGTCAGGACACCATCTTCTTCTTCTTCTTCTTCTTCCAGCTAAATGGCCGCAAACTCCCTTAGGGTATTACCGCCACCTACTAACAGGAACAGGAAATAGAATAGGAATCTGGAAGAGAACAGGAATAAGAATCGGAACAGGAACCTGGAGGTAAAGTGAAGAGAACAGGAACAGGAAGAAGAATTGGAACAGGAAAAGGAACCTGGAGCTAAAGTGTGCACCTAAGGCCATTAGCTTTCAGTGAGAGATGTGTATATGAAGAAGCTTGATAAGATTCTAATTCTGATCCTGATTCTACTTCTGATTCTGATTCTGCTTCTTTTTCTGTTTGGGTTGGGTGGAGCTCTGTGTTTTGACAGATCTGTGTTCTCTGACTCTGAGCTTAGTTCCCTTTTGAAAGCTATGTTAAGCTAGCTATGCTACACGCCGCTTTCCCTGCAGCTATCCGGCTAGTATTGTATCGCAACATTCTGAAAGGAACAAAATTTCCTGGGCAAATTTCCAGGGCAAATTTTCCACTCACAAAAAGAGCAAATTAGCGGTTTTGAGATAATGTCGCTGAGATCGTGCGGATCTTGTAGAACACCCCTGCCGGCCGCTGATCTCCATGTCGAGTGTGTCCCGTGCTTGGGCGGCGCTAATGCAGAGGCCGCCCTCACCGGCACCGAGTGCACGCACTGTAAGGCTCTCCAGCTCGGAGTGCTCCTCTCCCAGGTCGACTATTTCTGGGATCCGCCTGCGCGAGCTGCCTCGGCCACTTCCACAGTGCCGAGAAAGAAGCTCCATGCCCGCCCAGCAGCGAGGCGAGGTAATCCCCAGTAAGCTTTGCACCTGACGATCTATGCCCCTCGACGGCAGTGAGAGGCATGATGTCGTTTTGTGGTGCTGATGATGTCGAGGACTCGATGTCTCTCGGTGCATCGGAGTGCGACAATTGGGTGGCATCAGATGAGGAATTAGAGCCCCCACCTTTAATGGAAATGCTGTCAGTGCAACCCAGCGTGGACATGGACATGGTGTGCATACTCACTAGAGCACTGGTGGAACTCGGGCTCGAGTGGACCATTCTGGAAGAGCCACCTCCGAGCAGACTCAATGAGTGGTTCTTACACCCGGGGCGTAAGTGCCGCTTTCAACGTTTGCATGACGCCCCATTCTCCTCACACAGCACTCTCTTCTGTGAATGGAGCAGAGGAAAAAGGATATGTTAAGATTCTGCCAGTGGAAGAAGCCTTTGCGGCGCACCTATGCCCCCCTCGGCTGGAGCCTTGAGAGCTAAGATGACTCACCTGTCGAAGCCGTGTAGAGCAACATACGCGGCTGATGGACAGGCAGCCTCTGCTCTCCATATGATGGCGGTGTTGCAGGTATATCAGGCGAAGCTGCTGAAGGATATGGATGAGTCTGTCCCCGAGCCCCACCGATTTGGCCCTCAGAGCTACGAAAGCAGCCGCCCAAGCCATAGGACATGCTATGGCTAACCTGGTTGTCGTAGAAAGACACTTGTGGCTGAATCTGATGGAGATAAAGGATACAGACTGAACCATTCTCCTTGACTCGCCCATTTCTCCGTCCGGTCTGTTCGGACCTGTGGTGGAAGAGTTTGCTGAGCCCTTCTTGGCAGCTCAGAAGTCTTCACGGGCCATGCGTCACTTTCTACCGAGAAGGTTAGCATCAGGAATGCGTCCCAAACAGCCAGTGCCTCCAGGCAAGGGCCTCGTCCACGTCTGGAGCTCAACCTGCGGGCCCCGAGGCAGACCTGATGTGAGTGTCCATTGGAGGAAGAGCCACCCCGGCCGGCCTCCCCTTGAAACACCAGTGTATTCCAGCCCCCTGTTCAGCTCGGGCTGCTGGAAACAATGTAATAAATGTGAGCCGCCAGATGAACACCAGCTCTTCTGAAGTCAACAACCATCTCC
>JAOTRN010000310.1:0-13840 GCA_028566695.1 Bagroides melapterus
TCCGAGCTGATTTCTATAAAGATGGATCAGTTCTCCAGAAGCAGACTACAGGAGAGATGATCATCCAAACTGTCTCAGAGTCAGATGAAGGTTTCTACCACTGTAAACACCCAGAGAGAGGAGAGTCACTGAAAAGCTGGATTTCAGTCAGATGTGAGAAATTATTTTTATTTGATTTGATTTTTAATAAGAATTTCTATGTTTAATTGCTGAATTCTGCTCTTTTCCCCTACTCTGTCTCAGTTCCTATATCCAGTGCTAAAACATTAGGACTGGTTATGGGGTTTGGATTTTTGTTCATCACTTTACTGATCTTAATGATCCTGTTGGGGTCCTACAAAAGAAAAAAAGGTCTGATAACTGAAGAGTTACGCACTGTAAAATCATACAGAAAAATTATTTCAGAACATATGGTAGAATAGATAATGTAAGAGCAAATTCACTGTAATGGAAATATACATTTTATTAATAGTATATGAATATTATTTAACTAGAAATACTATATATTGTGCAATACATAGTTATTGTATCTGTAATTAATAAATGTTTTTGTTACTACTGTAACATTGACCTTTTGTACACATGCTGTTTATTATGCTGTAAACAAGGCTGTGTAAAATAAACATATAAAATGTTTTTATCTCTATGTAAACCTTGTTCAGATATAGAATCTCTCTCTCTCTCTCTCTCTATAGAAAAGCAGAAAACCAATCAGACATCAGAACAGAATCAGAACCGATCAGGAGCTGAAGACTCTCAGTCAGGACACACACCACTTCAGGCTGGTCAGACACTGTCTCAATAACTGTTTATTTCTACATTTGTTCTTTTAGTTTTTTCTTAAGACTTTGATCTTTATGTGTAGATTTAACTCTAGATTATCTCTATGCAGTAAAGTACAGAAGTATCTGGTAGAGACTAACACACTGCACTGTGTTCAGGTGAAGCTGCAGCTGAGATCAGAGAAGACACTTACGCACAGGTCACAAAGAAAAAGAAGACAAACAGGAACAATGGTAGAGTATTATAATGATACAACATTAAATGTTTTTTTATTAAAAACCAGGTAGCAGATAACACAAAGTCTTCAGCACATTTAATCATTTGTTATATTAAATCTGAGGTCATAAACTAGAGAATGATCATGACTGACATTTATTTTGATGAGCTGCAACTTTTTTCGTTTTCTTCTTTTGCAGGTGGTGATGCGACTTATGCTGAGATTGAACTAAAACCACAGAAAAAAGCAAAGAGAATAAAAGGTAGAGCTAAATGAAGTTTTATTTCATGTCTCACACACACACACACACACACACACACACAGAGCTCTCACTCTGTCACTCTACTCTCTTTACACCCTTAAATCTCCTCCAGTGTTCAGTGTTAGAGACAGCACATGATTAGAGTGATTAGTCACAGTGATTATCCCATTACAGCACATCTCAAGACCCAATGTTCTACTACAACAGATTTCCTGAATTTTAATTAAATAATGACATCATACGTTTCACCCTTGTATGTTGTGGTATTTCTGTTAAAGATAGTTCTAATTATCACTTGTATTATAAACAGTTATTCCCTCACCAGCCTTTCTTTCTTCTCTTAATGTGATTAAGAACAATCTGCTATCTGTCCTGTTACGGAGCATAAAGTCCTCTGTTTAGAAGATTTTCCCATGTTTGAAAATTTTCTGATTGTAACACAATCCTGACACCAGAGACTCCAGATTCTTATGTTCTGTCTGGATGAGGAATGGGTGCTTGGCCCCCTCCAGCCAATGCCTCCACTCCTCCAAGGCCAATCTGGGAGAGGGGCACCTCTAGATAAGATGGACCGGCCTGCTGTAATAGGCTTGCAGCACCCAATTGCATGGGCTCTGAGGAGGCCTCTTGGGAGCCCGAATGCTCAGAACAGGCACAAGCTATGGTGCCCTCATGTTGAGGGGCCCTGCTTGCCTGCTGTTCAGTTTGGTGCTCCCCAGGGCAATTATCCAGGCAGATAGCAAGGTGAAACAGAGCCTCCAGTTCCGGGGAAGGATCATGAGCTGCCAACATGTCATTTAACTCCTCTGAAAGGCCCTGAACATAGAGAAGGTCTCCTGGAGGGCCTGACTCTAGCCGGTCACTAAGGTTTGATACTCGATGGTGTAGCTAGAAACCAAGTGGGTGCTGGGATGGGGTCAGGGACCTTGTCCCGGAAGGGCGATCAAACGTGCTATGCAACACCTCAATAAATGAGTTGACTGTAGGATGGTAAGACAGGTGACTCTGCCAAACACTCATTGCCCAAGCCAGGCCCTTGCCTGTTACAAGCGTGATCATGTAAGATATTCTGGCCTTTTCAGAGGGGAATTGGTCGGGCTGCACCTCAAAAACCAGTGCGCATTGCATGCTGAATGAATCACAGCCCCCAGGCTGCCCCGCATAGGTGACCAAACCTTTTGGAAAACTTTTCTTATACCTTCCTTTTTTCCCCACAACTACCCCAATACAAATTACCGCTACAGGCAACTCTACAGTTCCTAGGGGCGGGGGTACTGTAATGTCGTGGATACCTTCTCAGGCAAATCCGTGGCCACCAACACAATCCCTTATGGCCTCCAGGTCATGTGCCGGCAATTAGCCCAACTCGCAGTACCTGCGCACGCCATTATTTAAACCACAGAGTTCCATCACTCCACGTGCAGACATAGTCTGTGCTAAGCTATGAAACTGTAAGAATTGTCAGTAAATTGGTATGGGGCGCCTAAAAGGAAAAAAGGTTACCAGGAAGGTTAGGGTAGAGTGGCCCGTAGCGGGAATTTGTATCGGGTGATAAGTTATAAGTGACAGGTGATTTCAGGAAAAGAAAGGAAGGTATAAGCAAAGGTTTCCGAAAGGTTTGGCTAACGCCACCACACAGTAATCTGTATCTGGGCACATGGTGCTCCGAGAGGTAATTCTCTTGGACTTAGAATCGCCAAAGTCACAGAATCTCAACCCTCCATCTCGCGGCCCCGTGTCCTCCTAGACCCAGTGAGTGGCTTCCTCACCAGGTCATTAAGCTTGCCGGCCTCAACCACTTTATAATATTATTTTCCACTCTCACACTAGAAGTACTATCACTCCCTGTTCAGCCACGTGCTTCCTCTATCTGCCCCAGACACCAGTCTGTTTTCCACCTAACCTCCTCTTAGAGGACGGGGCCGACCCAGTGCCTTCCCCTCCAAGCAGAACCCAAGGTCCCCCTGTAACAATAACAACACAAACACATCCACCTATAGACACAATGACAGATCAGAATCTAATGTATTTAAATTTTGTATGATTTAATATTCAGATTTTCTTCTTCATAATTTACAAATGAGTTGTATAATGTTTCAGGAGATTAATTCATGATATCTGATTTCCTCTAGATAAGGCCAGTGTGACTGATGATACTGTCTACTCAGAGCTAAAATACAACATGGAGGTAAGACTCATGACATTTACAACATAAATATTAAAACACAAACCAAACACCATGAAGTAAGAAAGATTTTAAAGGAGCATTAAGTAGATTTTGTCATCTAGCAGTTACAGTATCCATGTAGACAAAACTTCACCTCACAGAATCTGTAAGAGTTCAACCAGGTTCATTTGGAAGCTGTCTAGATAACCTTCCATCATCTCAGTCCACCTGGACAGTTATGACATCATTAACTATGAACATGCGAAATACTGACAGAAAATTACTGACTGATTTGTTTCTGATTCAACAAGTTTATAACATCAGTGACAGCAATATCAGGAAAAACATATTTATAAATGTATTTATTGTCTCTTTCTTCCTCTCTACAGTGAGCCACGTGTCTGTTCTGATGACGCTACAGATAGCAAATAGAAAATTTATCTACTCACCCACTTCCTGTACACAGGAACATTAATTATTCTTTTTTTTTTACTTACCCTTTAAATTCTTTTGTTTTTATACTCATTCTTTATATATAAAAAAAATGTTGCACATTTTTGCACATTTGCATATTTTAAAGCATTTAACAAACAAATAATTCATATTAAGAATAATCAACTGGATTTATACTATACAAGTAAAAGAAGGTCAGAAACGAGTCTAAAATACAGATTTTTTTCTTTTTTTTCATATAATAAATCCATGGTTTATTTGCATATTTTAATAAAAATGTGATTTTGGTTGGTTTTTGGAAATGTGAGTGAAGTATTTTATTGTTCATATTTACATTTTTTACAAATGACCTGATGCTTTGTATCTCATCTCACTGTGTTCATAAATGTCTTGATATGACTTTGTTTATAGCTTTTGTATTAAGGTTTTATACATGCACAATACCTATTTTAATAAAACATTGTAAGTGGATATTAAACATTTAAAAAAAAAAAATTATTATTCTATCAGTATATGAAGACACACCCACACATCCATATATGGTATCAATAACTTAACTTGTTATTGTCCTTGCACTTCACAGGGAAATTCTTGAGCACACCACCACGGCTGTTTCTCTGAGTCTGACTGTTATGGTGGATTTGAAAGAGTTGGTCCTTTTGTTTCTGGACTCCGTCTTCATCATATTGTTCTTATGTTTCTGTCATGTAGCTGACCATAAAATCAGCTTAAGGAGGAACGAAAGCTGGCACTATCTAGCGGCTATGTGCCGGACAATCCTAGAGTCTCAGCTATTTAAACAAGTTTGCAACATCAACACAAGTAAGCTTTGAACAGAGTCACACCTCCATCATTGAGAGCATCCTGACAGGAAGCATCACAGCCTGGTTTAGCTACAACATCAAGATGGGCTTCTCCAGAGGGTAGTTTACTAAGGAGCTAAGCTCCTTACCCTGTAATCATGCTATAGCAAGCTTTGCTGGACCGCAGCTTTGAGGCAAAGTCTACTCAGTCTGTCAAATAGGACAATGCCTAGAACCTAGACTTTTACTGGACTCACCAACTTTAACCTCACCACACTCTTTACACTATAAACACTTTACACTTTGTTCTGTCCTACTGTTCAACCATCAATTGGCATTCATACTGTCATGTTCATCTGAGCTGTATAGTAATTTCTATTTTTATTGTAATATATTTTGTAGAAATTCTATTATGAAGACATTATGACAAAGACAAGTGAAATGTGTCATACTGTGTTTGTATGTGAGAAATAACATTTGAATTTAAGAAGAACGGCATTAACGTGCTGGGAAGGAGTAAATCATTTTTGGATGTATTGAACAAATCTGTCCCTTACTAGTCAGGATTAAAACCATACAGCAGTTACCACTAGAGGGAGACAAAGACATTTTAGTTTCACTTTTCTATCACTGACCACCACATACTGAGTTACTGTAACCTTCCTGTCAGCTAAAAACAGTCTGGTCATTCTCCTCTGAACTTTTTCAACAAGACTTGCTTTTAACTGAATATTGTGAATACAATATAATAAGAAGGATATATTGAGTATAAACATGTTAAGATATTTGAAATGTGTTGAAAAGTGCTGAAACGAGTTAAAGGATTTCGTTGAGAATATTTCTATGTATCCAGTTACTAAACCATGAATAAAGACTTTAGATTCATTATTACAAGTGACCATTAACTTGGACTCCAGGTCACTGGTTATTAGTCAAGTGGGTTTTATTGTCATTTGAACCACATACAGCTGGTACAGTACACAGTAAAATGAAATAACGTTCCTCCAGGATCATGGTGCTACATAACACACAACTACAGGAGACAACACAGAACTAAGTTCACTACACAGAACTAAACAGTACTACATAAAGTGTATGTGTACAAACAGTGTAAGACATTACAGTACAGTACAATAACTGACAAGGCACAGTGCAGCACTGAGCAGTACACAGTTCTGAAAGTAATAAAGTTAACAAAGTATGAACTAATGAAGTGACAGATTGCAAGACAGACTGTGATTTGAACTAACCTGCCTCAGTTCACACCATTTCAGGATGACCGACTTTATGAAAAAAATAAGAAAAACATTAATTGGTGAATTTTAAAGTAATTTTCATTCAAACTAACAATGTCTAATACATTTCAAAATTATAATTATACTATTTTACTTTGACCCATAATATAAAAAAACCTTTATTAGCCGTTGTTTTAAGCATATTGTGACCCAGAAGTGATTGATGCAAGTCAAACTGATTGACAATGTGCATTTTCCATTTTATAATGGATTAAATATTGTCCAGAGGCTGAATTCTCTTGATTTAATGATATAATCAAGGTAATGGGTTTGGATCATCTCGATATTGCCCATAGAGTACGTCATTATGAAGTGATTTGAGTGAGTTTTATCAAAAAGCATTTTGAAATTTCTTTATATAATGAATTATATTGTGCCTCCTGGTGCAATTATATTGATGGATATAGTGAGTTTGAAGAGGAAGTATTAAAATTTGATGATCTTTATAAAGACAATAGAGTAGGTCATTCTGAAATGATCTGAAATAATTTGATCAATTAAGAATGTGGACTGAATATTTTATAAAGGATTTTTTTAAATAAATTTGTAACGAATTTGGCTTATTCTATTTTACAACCCATTTTATTACACATATTAAAAACGTTAAGCGATAAGATATTTTATTATTCTGTGGTCTTTTGAGTTCGCGGAAGTTCTCTTTCCGCTTTCAGCGCTATTACCGTTAAGTATCTAAAAGCCGCGCCACTGAAATATAAATGTGGCTAAATTAACCCTGCTTTCAGAAAGAGCGGCTGGATTAACCACAGTGTAGTTTTGAATGTGCGCAACAGATAACCGAAAACATTCAATGACCAAAGGCGTCACTTCCGTAAACTTAATTTTAACTGTTAAAATTAGTATAGCAGAAGAAAATATTCCCGACCGTAACGGTGCCGTTAGCTCGTTTCTGCTTGATTTACCATCAGAGTCATGTAGGACGGCTAACGTGCTAGCTAGCTAACCTCACACCAACATTTGTAGCTAGTTTTAGTTCGACGTGTTAATTCACTAGCGCTTAGTTATTTAGATAAAGTTTGCTCAGTCTCTTCTTTTAACATTACAGTTGTGAAGATTTTCTTATGATGTGTCAGCTTTCAAAAGTAATGAAGGTGTTGTGTCTGTTTGGGGATCTGTTTCCTTCTAGCCCCGCCCCCGTACAAACAGGAAGTCTAAAATAACCGACATAAAAACTTTTACAAATACAACACACACACACAAATATACACATATATAAATAATCTATATATATATAACTACCTTAGACAGTCACGCTATCTAACTATAACAAGATGAAGTTGGTTTACAAACAAGACAAAAAGAAAAAGAATAAGTAAATTCACGAGCGTGACTTAGTTGAACTTACTTTCTTTTTTGAAGTGTCTTCAACCTGCTCGATGAGTTCTCACTTCTGTCTTGCTGTAACACGGTCCTGACAAGAGCTGAACATCACACTGACTACAAACAACGACGTTCGAGCATGGATATGAACTGCTACCGAATCGGAGTTCTTCTTCTTCGTCCAGTTAAATGGCCGCACGTTCCCTTAGAGTATTACCGCCACCTACTCTTCGTTTTAGGTCGGATTATTCCACCTACTCTTCTCCTTAGGTACATACTTTAGCTCCGAATCTGAGTTGCGCATGCGCAGTAATTTTGGACAGCAATGTACGGCAACTCCACTTGGACAAACTCTCTTGTGTTTATATTTGCATAGGACGGTATTACTTTTGTGAAAAATGAATGAATGAATGCCAAAGCAGGAAATGGTTTGTCCAGATATTTGTACATTAGACAGTAAGATACATATAAACATTACACTATGACATTATGCCATGCTTTGACAGGTCAGAGCTGTTTTGGTGACACAAGAGGGACATACACAGTATTAAGAAGGTAGTTTTAATGTTGTGGCTGTTGAGAATACATATGTTCATTCTCTCTTTCAGTTCAGTTACATTAAATTTTAAATTAGGGTCTCTCTCTCTCTCTCTCTCTCTCTCTCTCTCGCTCTCTACTTTTGTATGCTCCCTATAAACAAACAGGAAGTGGTAAGTCTTTAACACACACCTCTGCTCTGTCAGTCAGTCAGTCAGTCATTAGTCACACAGGATGGAGGTCAGTCCACTCTCTGTGATGTTCTGTGAGTAAATGTTCTCTTTGTGTCTTCATTAGAGTGAGTGTTGAGGTATAAAGTTGTTCATCTGCAGTCTGAATGTCCTGAGTGATGAGATTATTGTGTGATTAAGACATTGTGTGTACTTCATCATGACTGTTCAGGTGGATCAGTGTCTCCATATCTGTTATGAGAAGGGTTTAGTTTGATGTGTAACTACTCTCAGTAACTATGATAGATCAACAGGTAAGAGTACAAGTAGAGTGAGTTTAAAACACAGGGTTTAAAATCATGTAATGAGAGTAAACGAGTCTGTATTGTCAGAATCTGTACCTGATGATCATCTTCTGGTGGTGTTTCCTGTATACATCCTAACCAAACCATCTTAACATTAACTAGAAATTCTGAGAATATGTCTCATAACCTACAATTTTTCTTACTATTACGGTCTGTGCAGGGAAACATGTTCACTCTAATACGGATTAATAATAAACTAATGGACAGCAGATTTTTTAAAAACATTAACAGATCATTATGTACTACTTATCACTAATTATTATTTTCATATTAAAATGTTCGAAACAAACACTTCTCATTAGTCCTGTACACACAGAGCAGTGACTTTGTCAGAGGCCTGAGAACAGAGAGCAGGTAGCGGATGTGGTTTATTTTCTATTTTCATTTTGTGATGTAAATTTAGCTGTGAAGAAGCAGAGGAGGTGTGAAGGAGGTGACATGAAGATGGACGTGTGAAACCAATAACTAACTTTTTAACCAATGATAACGTGTGTAAAGTTATCTCCACAGACACTTATTTAACTCTTTAATAGTTGTTCAAACTGAATATTACCATTTAATGCCAGATTTTCCACAGCAGAATCAGTTGGAGACAAATTGACTATTCCGATATACGATTTCAGAACAAACCCTCTTTATTAGGAATTATTAGGATTATTTTATTACTTAAACACTATGTTATTGTAACAGACTAAATTGTTTAATTACTTAAGTTGTGGTAACCTTAGGCATACTGGTGCTCATTTTTGTATATGTGTATGAATGAATTTTTCCCTTCAGGGCTTGCCATAATTGTATGAGTGTACAAGCGCACTGTGTACTTGAGTGTGACTGATGAAGTTTTCCTACCACATGGTGATATATAATAAAACTAATTACTGACCTGTTACTAAGTGTTTTGGTGAATGCTCGGTTACATTATTAATATTAATGGTTATATTATATAAATATTAATTCTTTTATCTAATTAAATACTTTTTTAAAAAATGCACTTTTATCATTTTGGCTATTCATTATCTTCAGAAGCTTTTTTCAGGCCAGAAGCTGCAGTGGTCGCCTATACCAGGAATACTGTTCGTACAAGGCATAATTAAATAGAATGAATTTATAGGTAGGGATGCTGATGCAGCAGGTTATGTTCTCTCTAGAACAATCTAACAAGAATATATTGGAGTGCTCTGGCTTGCTCAGGTATACTATAGTAAGTTTCTTTACATGAACCTAAAAACATAGAAGCTATGTTGTTTGACTCATACACTGAATCATCTCGGTGCAATAAGTTAATTCTTATACACAAACACCAAACTATTGTCTAGTTTTATTCTCTTATTTCTGTCAAAGCTTTTCTATGCAGAAAAAAAAATTCTGTAGAAAGAAACACTTCTCATCAGCCTCGTACCGAGTGACAAGTTGGTAGTTGTGGTTTAGCTTCTTTTTACATTCAGTGTTGATGTTCAGCAGTGAAGATGGGGATGAGGTGTGAAGCTGCAAATATTTACATGTTGCATGCATTCAAGTTGTTGATGCTAAATTCTGAGCCTATCACCTGCATCATGCAGTAAATATCAAGATGAATTAGACAGATGTCCAGTTTTCTAATGGTGAGGATGAGTCTTTTTCCACTCTGGGTTTGGATTCCTTTTTCTGTCTGACAGGAGTGATCTGATAATGATGTCATCTATCCAATTCAATTAAATTCTATTTTTGTGTATTCCATTTAACAATGAAAGAGCCACAAAGCAACTTTAAAGAATATAAGAAATAGTAAACAAACACATCAATATTTAATATTAGACTTAAATTTGTTTGCTTTTATACCTGATGAGCAAGCCAGAGGCGACTTTGGCAAAGAATGACTGAGATGATATGAGGAAGAAACCTTGGCATCCGAGTCAGAATCACCATATCGAGTGATGTTGAAGCTGTTGATGAGAAAATTGCTAACTGAGGGAAATGATGTGTGAAATTATGATATCTACAGAGCCCTATTTTCTGTATTCAGCTCTCCAGAAATCCACACAAACCGACTTCACTGTAACCAAGCTCTGGTAGCAAGGGTGCACAAACAGTGGTTCCCTTTCAAGGGAGCTTCGACGCTGCATCGAGTTGAGGCTATGGGAACTGCTTCTTTGAGGAAGTTGTGTCTGAAGCTCTGTGTGCACACACACAGCAATTTAAAGGCTTGGAAAGAACAGGTGGCGACAATCGGGATAATTACGTGCCACCAAGTTCATAAAAAGGCATTGACATCACATTGCCCCGGCTTTCTTTGTCTTCAGGAAGTGCTCTGTGTATGTGTGTCGATTGTTTGTCCTGTCTGTCTAGCGCAGGAAAAAAAAAGAGAGTTCAGAGAGTTTATCCCACGCCACGGCGAGCAGGATGGGCCATACTCCAGCCACACCCATCCTCCAGCTAGTTCCACTAGAGCTGTGAGAAGGGCGAGTGTGGCAGCCCGAGCCCCACCGTCCAGGATCAGGGGGGCCGGGCAGCATGCCCAGGCCCAGCCCCGTCAGGTGAGAGAAGAACTTAGGTCCGTCATCTCAGCCAGGCGGGCTAAAAAGGAGCCCTGACACCCAAGGGCTAGGGTGCCTAGGAGTTTCCCTTTCATGGGGCATCCCCCACTTCCTGCTCCGCCGCCTTTGGTGCTATGGGGGGCAGTGGGATCTGTGCCCGCTCCGCTTCCTTGTGCAGATCGTTACCCCGGGTTAGCACCTGCCAGTGTGCTGTCTCAGGGCAACGGGGGGATCGGCACGAGGTTAGCGCCACTCTCAGACAACCAGGCAGCATGGAAACTTCTGCCGGGTGTGTCTCAGTAGGTCCTGGACACTGTAAAGGGTTACAGGATTCAGTTTGCCTTCCGTGCGCCACTGCTTCAGGGGGTGTTGCCCACGATTGTCGGTGAACACCAGGCAGTGTTCCTCCAGCATGAACTTCTCTCGCTCCTTAGGAAAGGGGCCATAGAACATGTTCCCCTCCCAGGGCGGGACTCTGGCTTTTACAGCCGATATTTTGTTGTGCCCAAGAAAGACGGGGGGCTGCGTCCGATTTTGGACCTGCATGCCCTGAACTGTACTTTGAAGAAGTACAAGGTCAAGAGGCTCACGCTCAAGGTTATTGCGTCTCAGATCAGGTCTGGTGTGTGACGATAGACCTCAAGGATGCTTATTTTCACATAAGCATTTTGCCAGCGCACAGGAGGTTCCTCAAGTTTGCTTTCGGGGGCGAAGCTTACCAATATCGCGTTCTTCCTTTTGGCCTAGCCCTTTCACCACGTACATTCCTGAAGTGCATGGATGTGGCCCTGGCACTGCTGCGTCTCCAGGGCATCCATGTGCTTAACTATCTGGACGACTGGCTCATTCTGGCTCAGTCGAAGGCTTTGGCGGCCAGTCATCGAGATGCTGTGCTTGCCCATATGAGGTCATTGAACCTCAGGCTGAACCCAGAGAAGTGTGGCCTCCATCCTGTCAGCAGTGAAAGCTGTTCAGCTAGGCCGAAGCCTCTCTGTCTCCGTGGCACAGAGAGTGCTCGGCCTCATGGAAGCAGCTGCCAACGTGATTCCTTTGGGTCTGCTTCATATGAGGCCATTTCAGCTCTGGCTCAGGGGGGCGGGCTTTCATCCTCACAGACACACCCACAAGTCTGTAAGGGTTACGTGCCCGTGGGCTTCGTACCCTTCTTATATGGAAGAGACCCCGGTTCCTTGCCTTGGGTCCCACTCTAGGGGCGTGTCACCGTCGCATGACTCTTTCGACGGACGCCTCACTTTCAGGCTGGGGTGCGACCTTGGACAGCCGCCCTGCCCAGGGTCTATGGGAGGGCCCCTATCTCTCAAAGCACATAAATTGTCTGGAAATGAGGGCCATGTTTCTGATACTGAAACACTTTCTCCCACACCTCAGGGGCTGCCATGTGCTAGTGGGCACAGACAGCACTGTGTGGTGTCCTATATCAATCATCAGGGCGGTCTGCGTTCATGCCCCCTGTTCAGGTTGGTGCAGCAGATTTTGCACTAGGCAGAGAACAGATTTCTGTCACTGGGAGCGATTTTCATCCCAGGGCGTGTAAATCGGGAGGCAGACTTCCTGTCGAGGCAGGTGCTGAGGCCAGGGTAGTGGTGTCTCCATCCACAGGTTGTGGAGTGCATTTGGCAGATTTTCGGCCAGGCAGAAGTGGATGTGTTCGCCTCCAAGGAGTTGACCCACTGTCCGCTATGTTTCTCTCTCCATCATCCAGCCCCTCTGGTCTTGGATGCTCTGGTGCAGACCCCATCAACTCTGAAGGTGTATGTGGCCGCCATTGCTGCGAACCACGAACCTGTCCTTGGGGTCTCCTTGGGGAGGCAACCTCTGGTCTCTCACTTTGTGTGCGACGTCAGGCGGCTGAAGCCATCCTGCTGGCCACACCTTCCTTCCTGGGACCTCTCTGTTGTCCTGGAGGGGCTGTTGGAAGGCCCGTTTGAGCCCATGGAGTCAGCCTCTGAGAAGTTTCTGACCCTGAAAACAGCTCTGCTCTTAGTCTTGGCCTCCCTCAAAAGGGTAAGAGATTTGCAGGCCCTGTCAACTGCCCCCGCCTGCCGAGAATTTGCCCCTGGCATGGCGGAGGGTATCCTGCACCCCAGGGTGGGATATGTCCCCAAGGTGCCCATCATCCTGCAGGCCTACTCTCCTCCACCACATGAGTCAGCAGAGCAGGAGAGGCTGCATTTGCTTTGCCCAGTCAGTGCCTTGAGGACTTATGTCCACCGCTCAAGCTTGTGGCATAATTCCTCCTCACTGTTTGTCTGTTATGGGGGCCGGAACAGGGTTGTAATCCGGTCTCCAAACAGCGCATGGTGCACTGGGTGGTGGACGCCATTTCTCAGGCCTATAAGGCTTCACCTCTAGGCATCAGTGCCCACTCTACTAGGGGTATCTCCTCATCCAGTGCCCTAGCCAGGGGTGTCCCCTCGAGGATATTTGTGCTGCAGATGGCTGGTCCTCTCCGCACACATTTATCAGGTTTTACAGACTGGATCTGGACCCCACGTTGGGGTACCAAGTCCTGCAGGGCCTTTGCTGTTCTGTGCCGAGTCTGTCCGTGCTCTCTCACAGCCTCTGGTACAGTCATCGGCCGGTGCGTGGCGGTGTGGGTATTGACGTTCCCATAGCATCAACTCGACGCAGCATCGAAGTTCCCTCGAAAGAGAACTACACCAGGTTACGTATGTAACCCGGTTCCCTGAGAAGGGAATGAGACGCTGCGTGGCTGGCCCCACCCCGGGTGTCCATTCGCGCTCCCTTCAGACAAATAGAAGCTGGTGCAATGTGATGTTAATGCCTTTATGTCTGCACTGCTTGCACTAGGTTGCACAGATGCACTTTATGTAGCTACGATTAAACCTAGTTTAAATCCTTAGCTTATGTTGTATGTAGCTCTGTCTATTGTCTTTTTGTCTTATTGTCTTTTTT
>JAOTRN010000495.1:0-5000 GCA_028566695.1 Bagroides melapterus
TTGTAAAACATCGCCTCAGTGTAGTGCTTGACCTTGTAAAACATCGCCTCAGTGTAGTGTTTGTAAAACATCGCCTCAGTGTAGTGCTTGACCTTGTAAAACATCGCCTCAGTGTAGTGCTTGACCTTGTAAAACATCACCTCAGTGTAGTGCTTGACCTTGTAAAACATCGCCTCAGTTCCTACAATGTTCCTTGCATTCCAGGCTTGTTGCCTTAACATATTCACCACACCACAACCAGTTCAATACATTATAAATTCCACTGGTTTCTCAACATTTTTATTTAATTAATTCAAGAAGGCTTCTGTCCTGTTCTGGTATACAGACCCCAGCAGTTATACGTTAAACATTCATTGGCGTTTGTCTGGCCACAGTTAGTCAGCTTCTACTTTTTCCTTTCATCTTTACCACGTCAATGGTGGACAGAAGCACACGCTATCACCTATTACTAGAAGAGCACAAAGTGCACCATTTACTGCCTTTTGAAGATGGTGTTAATGAAACATGTCTAAATATTAACGTTGAGATTACGGTAGGTGGGAGGATAATAACCGCAGATTACGTGCTCGGTGTTGAAAACGCTGCTTGCTCGAGTCATGTGCTGGGCAAGGTCATCTTAAAGTAAGGGAGCAAGGGCAAGCAAGGGTTCAGTCTTGCTCTAAGAGCTCAATTTTATATCACATCATCACAGGGTAGAGTAAGACAGGGTACAGTAAGACAGGGTAGAGTAAGACCTATCTGCCCACTTCTAAACAACATGAGCTGACAGAACCCACGAAGGTGTAGTGTCGCTGGGAAGGACAAGAGAACGCAATGGTCCTTCCCACCCAGAGAGCGATCTCTTAGGCCTCCCCACGGATTGAATCTGGCTTTTGTTGGGATCCTGACTCTACTTTTCTAAATATCTGGAACATGGACCATCACGATGACTTCTGATGACTTCAGCTTGAGATAAGTCAGACCTCCTCCATGACAAAATGAGTTGAAATCTTCAGAAATCTTCTCACTGTGAATTCTTTTGCAATTTCCTACATGAGTCAAAAAGATGTTGCAGATAGAAAGATGTCTAAAACAGAGTTATGTCCTTATTAGCAAGAAGCAACCCAATAGTTCTCAACCCTTGTTCCTGGAGAACCTGCTGTCCTGCTTAGGTCCGGTAAATAACTGATGATGTAAACAGGGAGTAAGAGAAACGCTAACACGTGGAGGATGGCTGGAAATATATAACTAGTAAATTCAGCCCTAAAGAGAACACCAGAGGTGACGGTGGTGAGGATAAAACCATCAGAGGAACCAGACTCAGAAGGAAACCCATCCTCCACAGGGTGACTCTGGAAAGTACAATTATAAATAATTACCCTTCTATAACTGTGTGCTATATGGCCGAAAATTTTCAGTAATTTCTTGATAAATTCAGATTTTTCCTGCCGTTTGTAAAGATGCTCTGTTTCAGATTATTTGCTGCAGACCTCCAGATGTCCTGCAGAATTTTCAGATTCACCGAATTGAGAAGTGTCTGAATCTTCGAGGTGGTAAATTGGCTCGAGCGTTATGAGGATGAGTGACATGTTCGACAGTCTACTCCTTTAATGTTTTGTGGCGTCAGGTCTTCAGCAAACCTGAGAAGAGAAGGTTACATTTTTTTGGGATAGCAGTAACTATACCTTCTCCTGTAGGATTCTCTCACAATCAGGACTTCCTCTTACATGCTTTCTTCGACGGTAAAGTCATGACCACTGATGTTATCTGTACTAGATTGTTGTTCATAGGGGTCGAAGCTTCCCTGTTTACAGATTCTACGTTACGCTCTACATGAATTGCCAGATGTTTGTAGGAAGGCCGCTCTTTTGAGAAATTAACAACAGGGGTAACAACATTCTCCTAAGAAATAACATTCTTATTCTCCTAAGTTTTTAGTTTTTCTTCTTTTGGATTGATTTTGAAATTCTTGCCTCACGCTTCCTTGGTTCTCATCAGCACAGATTCAGTTCAGGTCTAAAATGTATAGCGAGAAGAGTAAACTACTGATCATAATTAGCACCTGAGACCCTAATTAACACACTCTATCTTTATGTATTTATGTATTCATTTTTTTTTATCTGATTAAACACACAATCCTTTATTTATTTATTTTAAATAGCAATAATATGATCATAAGTAATGATTTTCTGGGTTTCTCTGATTTGAGAATATTTGGATTAAAAAAGAGAATAACGAGTTTGTACTTTTAAACTTGTGAAGGTTTCATGCTGAACTGTACTGCAGTTGCTTTTAAAAACAATTAAAAATCAACAAAATCAGTAAAAGTAACAATGATTTTTCATCTTTTACTAAACCTGACAACTATGTGCCAAATCCTATAATCTCAGGTCTTTATTTTTCTGAGCTGTATTCAGACCATGGTTCACTATAAACTCACTTAACCACAACTGACTGTTTCTGCCTGGGTTCCTCAGCCCCTCGTCTCTAACATGGCACTGGAGGTTAAATTCTCACCTGATCTGACTTACCCCTGTTGTTTACAGAGCTCGTAATTCTAATGGAAATCATCTTTTTTTTTCTTTAATCGTAATCATCTGGCTCTATAAACTGTTGAAACCTTTCTTAATTAATGCTCTCATTATTTCCTCAGCTTCATGCAGATCTCCACATTAAGTTCTTTGTTCTTTGTGGAGATGGCGTCTTCTCCTCAGCTCCACACCCAGTGTTTAAAGGCTGAGCTGATGACCTCCTGAGCGCTCTTCAGTCCCTCCATGTGGTAAGACGTCAAGCTAAAGAAGAGAGAAGACAAAAGAGAACCAAAGATCCTGGATCTTACGGAATCCGCTTGGTATGAAGTAAACAAGCATCTTCTCTTTTTGTTTTTTTTTTCCTGTATTTCATAGCAAAGATTCCACAATTCTGGACTTATCTCAAAATTCTAAATAATCCCAAAAGTCAAGAATTTTGGACATTATCTCAGATTTTTAAATTCTAAACTTTTTGACTTATTTTATCTCAATATTCCCAATTATCCCAAAGCTTCCCAACAATTTGTACCTTTTGTTTATACAAGATGTTGATTAAGTTGTTCCAGCTTCACTCATTTGTTTTTATTAAAGGGAATTATCCCCAATATGGAATTTTTTTCCACATCCATGAATTTTGTTGAATCATACGGCCTTAGACAACTTTTTTTTTTCTTTATTCAGGGAAAAATGTCTAGGAATAATTTTAGTTATTTATCTAACATTGCCATGAAGAATATCATAGAATATTTTTCACTTTAATTGTATTTTAATACTATTGACATATTGTAAACTAATACAGTGACCTGATCTTCACATGAACTTAGCCATAGATGCTAGCATGGAAATAAAAACAAACAAAAAACAAATAAATAAATTATGTGCATAACGGTGATAAACAGCACAAACAAACCCGTCAAACTAATGATAAAATGTACATAGAGCAATCGTTTTCCAAAGAAGAGAGTTAACCGACCTTCTAGCGTCGTCTTTCTTGAAAAAACATTTATGAAAAAAAATCCCCCACATTCTTGTTCGGAGCATCAGGTAACTCCAATCGATCACGCAGCTTCAAGAAATATGATCTAGACAGATTGCTTTAGGTTAAGTCAAAGGCACTTTAACCTCCCTCCCCCCATAATGGTTCATTTGTCTCATACATTTTTTTTAATTATTATTTTAAACACTTTTTTCCCCTAATACTTCACATACACCATCTCCCACTTTTTTTTTACCCAAACATGCCAATAATCAGCTGTCTGCACCGGCTAATTCAGTTTATTGCCATGTGTTTTATTTCTTTAAACTCAGCCTTTGCGATTGAAAGTCTCGTCTGTCTGAAACAGTAAGAAGTGTGAACGAAAACAAGGCATCGGTTTGGACACGGCGGCTGCGTCGCGCTCAGGACTTAATTGAAAACAACTGAAAAAATATGTTAAGCGCTCAAAAGCACATTTCACTTCTGGACCCGAGCCTTTGGCTTTCACTGTTTTGGGCTTGCTTGTGTCTGCTTTTGTGAGAAAACTCTCTAAAGTCCCACTGGGGATTAATAAAGAATGTGCACTACCCGTCAAAAGTTTGTGCACCCCATTCATAAGAGATCTTTATTTGTACTCTGCTAGAAACCTGTTCAGGATAATAAACCCTGACCAAGACCGTCAGAACGTGTGGTGGGAATGAGGGTGGGAATTATGCTTCATGATTGGGTGAGGAGCTCGACAAACTGAGAGAGCCTTGGCGTAGAGCCACTGCCCCTCGCTCCATCACATACATCCCTCTGGACTAACCTGACCCCTGCTTGATCAAACCCGGCTGGAGTGATTATATCTCGTAGTCGATTTGGGAATATCTGGCGATCCCCCAGGAAGAGCTTGGCAGTTTGGGATGATCTTCTCAGCATGATGGCAGTGAAGCCATCAACACAAAGGAAAAGTGGAATGGAAATAAAGTCTTTGTAGACTCTCAGGATTTTGTTGGGTTCTTCACCCAGGAAGGTTTTCTTCAACTTTCCACACGTCTCCTAAGTTCTAAAACACTGGACACTGGATCATTGAAATGCCTCCAAACATCTGTGATCATGTGCATCTCTAGTGTTTCAGTGCTGGGATGAGTTACAGTCTAGAGGAACCTTTTATAATGAGATCAGAGATTTTAATCTTCTAAACAGGGTTGCCAGATCTCAGAAAAACATCTGTCATAACATATCAAAAAATAACATAACAATCTCAAAAAAAGACTGAAACTATCTGAAATATTAAGGACATATTTTCTGATTCTTATCTTCAGTAAAACTTTTATTACCCAACATAACTATTATCTACTGTATAACCTTCACTGTTTTTCCTTCTCCTAATCTTTGCAATTTTTTTTTCTATATTTAGACCATTTCCTTGGCAAGACATTCTCATGGCATGACGCTGCTCTTTCCACTCTCATTACAGCGCTTTAGTACATCATTTACTCTAAAGAATAAAGAGATTTACTATAATTATT
>JAOTRN010000495.1:10000-13822 GCA_028566695.1 Bagroides melapterus
GCTGTTTATTAGATCACAACATTTTCAGCCTCTGGGACAAACACTGGGGAAAACTAAAGTAACTCCTGAAGGAAATAATAAAAAAACAAAGAATAAACAAATTGTTCTCAAAAATAAAAACAGTGACAGGTTTTTAGTTTGCTTGAGCAAGTAAATGGATGGATGGATGGATGGATGGATATATAGATAGATGGATATAGATAGATGAATGGATGGATAGATAGATGTGATAGATGGATGTAAAATTTAGAAGAACATTTAGAATTAATATATATATTTGTGTTAACATTTACATCATTCAGCAGACTTCCATAAAGAAAGGAACCAAATCATATCATAACCCCAGGATATGGACCTTCTTCTAGTTTTTCTTGTTATTCTTCTTGTTCTTCTTTTTGTTCTTCTTCTTCCTATTCTTTTTCTTCTTGTTGTTCTTCTTAATTTTGTTATTGTTCTTCTTTTTGATCTTGTTCTTCTTATTCTTTTTCTTCTTCTTCTTTTTTTTTGCTTTGCTTGTTCTCGATCTTCCTGTTCTTCTCTTTCTTCTTTATCTTCTTGTTTTTCTTGTTCTTCTTCTTTTTGTTCATTTTCTTCTTCTTTTTTGCTCTTTTTCTTTTCTTCTTCTTTTTCTTTTTCTTCTTCTTCCTATTCCTTTTCTTGTTCTTCTTGTTTGTTTTTTTTCTTGTTGTTTGTGTTCTTCTTCTTCTTCTTCTTCTTCTTCTTCTTTGTTTTGCTTGTTCTTGATCTTCTTCTCCTTCTACGTCCCATCGCAGCAGCAGCAGAACAGTTGACCTTCTCACTATATTGTGTTCTGAACTCTTCTAAAGCCACCACACGTGTCTCAGTAAAACTCGTCGGTGTGTTTAATTAGTTTCCTTTTTTGTCTTTTGTCCTGAACTTCCACAGATATTTTTACAATAACAAACAATGCCAAGGTAAAGTAAGGAATAAAAACTGTGTGTGGAGTTGTTATGAAAAAAACGGAGAAGGATCTTGGTGATGGGAAGCAGCTGAAGCAGAGAACACGTTACTCTGGATCCGTGAGTTCTAGCACGTGTATCCTCCTCATTTTCTTGCTTTTGAAGTTAATATGACAAAAAAAATAAATAAACAAAATCCGTCAGAGCGATCTGTATTAGAGAAAATGAATCAACATATTCTGACCAATCAGAGCAGAGAATCGATGTTCTCATGTTACAAACCACTGGCTGATTCAGATGTTTGTGATGGTTCATTCCAGAACAATTCTAAACAATAAGGCGTGATGTTTTTGTTTTCTGAGCCAGTTCTGTAAGTCTGCAGCCGCGATTGTAATTTAAGAAACAATTAAAAAAAATTTGCAAACAGCCTGAGAACCTGGCGCAAGGAAAAGTGACAGATCAGTTTGGTGACTGGTACAAGTCAGAACAATGTTGTTTACAGCTTACGGTAGCAAACTTCCTCAGGGCAGAGAGAGAGAGAGAGAGAGGGGGAGAGGGGGAGAGAGACGGAGTGAGTGAGGGAGCGGGAGAGAGAGAGAGAGCGAGGGAGAGAGAGAGAGAGGGAGAGAGAGAGAGAGGGAGAGGGAGCGAGAGAGAGAGAGAGAGAGCGAGAGAGAGATAAACAGAGAGAGATGGAGTGAGAGAGGGAGAGAGAGAGAGAGAGAGAGAGTGAGAGAGAGAGAGAGAGAGGGAGAGAGAGAGAGATTGAGACGGAGTGAGTGAGGGAGCGGGAGAGAGAGAAACAGAGAGAGACGGAGTGAGAGAGGGAGCGAGAGAGGGAGAGAGAGAGAGAGAGACGGAGTGAGTGAGGGAGCGGGAGAGAGAGAAACAGAGAGAGAGACGGAGTGAGAGACGGAGTGAGAGAGGGAGCGAGAGAGGGAGAGAGAGAGGGAGTGAGAGAGAGAGGGCGAGGGAGAAACAGAGAGAGACGGAGTGAGAGAGGGAGCGAGAGAGAGAGGGCGAGGGAGAAACAGAGAGAGACGGAGTGAGAGAGGGAGTGAGAGAGAGAGAGAGAGAGAGGGAGAGAGAGAAACAGAGAGAGATGGAGTGAGAGAGGGAGAGAGAGAGGGAGAGAGAGAAACAGAGAGAGATGGAGTGAGAGAGGGAGTGAGAGAGAGAGAGACGGACAGAGAGAGGGAGAGAGAGGGAGAGAGAGAGACGGACAGAGAGAGTGAGAGGGGAGAGAGAGGGAGAGCGAGAGACGGACAGAGAGGGGGGGAGAGAGAGGGAGAGAGAGAGAGACGGACAGAGATAGTGAGAGGGGGGAGAGAGAGGGAGAGAGAGAGACGGACAGAGAGGGGGGGAGAGAGAGGGAGAGAGAGAGAGACGGACAGAGAGAGTGAGAGGGGGGAGAGAGAGGGAGAGAGAGAGACGGACAGAGAGGGGGGAGAGAGAGGGAGAGAGAGGGAGAGAGAGAGAGAGACAGACAGAGAGAGAGACAGAGAGAGGGAGAGAGAGACAGACAGAGAGAGAGAGAGACAGAGAGAGGGAGAGAGAGAGAGAGAGACAGAGAGAGAGAGAGACAGAGAGAGGGAGAGAGAAGCTCATATGAAACTAGACACTCAGGACTTTGTTGTGTTACAAAAATCTAACAATTCTTCAATCATGATGTATTTTCTTTCTGAGTAAAATGGCCAAAGAAAACAAGTCTAGTGTTTAGACACAAATATTAAATTTAAGTGAATTTGACACGCAAAGAAATCTGACAGTGGGGCAAGAAAAAAAATCAAGAAAAAATCAAGAAATAATGTCTTACCCCACAGATTTCTTTGCGTGTCAAATTCACTTAAATTTGATATTTTTGGTCTAAAGACTAGAAGAATTTTTAGATGTTTGTACTGAAATAAAGACAAAACTATTAAGTAAGATGAATTTTTTAGTGTTTTGTCTGTTATATGACGTCATCAGTATTCATTCTTACTGCTGGTTGCCGTAGTAACAACATACACAGAGCATTCCACTTTAACAACAAATCGGTTTCTTACAGGAAAAAACCAAATGTTCTAGAGGGAAATTAGAAGTTTGTGTATAAAACACCGTAGTGTTTATCTTCATCCTGTGATATGAGATGAAGGAGGAGGAGCTGAAGGAGGTATGACGTATGAGATGAAGGAGGAGGAGCACAAACCAGCTTCACTCCTATTGGTCGCTCCGTATTTGCATAGTCCAACTTTTCTCGACTTTGTCATGTCAAGTCTCAGACTCTGGTCTCAGGAAGTCTCAGCTCCAGTTGAAAACTAAACGTGTGTGTGTGAGTGTGTGTGTGTGTGTGTATATATATATGTGTGTGTGTGTGTGTGTGAACGTTAAAGAATGAACATGTTTAGAAAGAATTGCGCTGGCTAGAATCTTCCATTCATGCGTATTCAAAGCTCTCGTGTGCTTTTTCTTATGTCTGTTGGTGGTGCTGTTTCACTCTGGAAAGAAAAATTAAAGCCTTCACGCTGGTTCCATGCTAACATGCAGACACGACCACACGTGTGCAAGTTGACGCAAGTTATAAACAGCTCACCTGTGGAGAGATGAAATCGTTTCTGTTTCCAGTTATGCATTCTTCTTCAGTTCTCATGCACCAGCCAACGTCTTTGGATGCACGCGAATGATTACTTTAACAATAAATAAATAAATAAATAAATAAATAAATAAAATAGGCCTTTTCATTTCTTCAGTGACAAAAAAGTATCCCTTTCTTCTGTTGTTTCAGAAACAATTGCTCCTCATGTGACGTTTTTAATCAGTATAAAGAACTGTCTGATGTCGCACGCGCGCGCGCGCGTGTGTGTGTGTGTGTGTGTGTGTGTGTGTGTGTGTGTGTGTGTGTGTGTGTGTGTGTGTGTGTGTG